>PVHY01023430.1:0-20965 GCA_004024945.1 Uropsilus gracilis
GGTAGCTGGGATGACAGGCGCGCACCACCACACCCGGCTATTTTTTTGGAACTAGGTCTCGCTACGGGCCCCAGGTGGGACTTGAACCGCGATCCCTAGCCCCGGCCGCTTCATAGGCTGAAGCTTACAGGCACAAGCCGCCATGCCCAGCCCTTAATTTGTCATTTTTAAAAATATTTTTTTGTTAGAGAAATTGAAGGTTAGCTACCTTTACTTTTGGCTTATAAGAGAAATAACCTAAGATAGAGTTTTTGTTTATGGTTTTGTTGTTGTTGTTGTTATTCCTCTTTTAATTTGTCACTCTAACCCAGAATGACATTTAAGGAAGTATGGGGGAATTTGACAAAAGATACAACTTAAAATGGCGTTTCTTCATTGAGCAATGAATAGTGTGAATCCTACCTTAGACAAGTTTACTAATATTTTTGTGTTAATAATGTATTTTTTATCAACTCTTGTTAAGAATGCAGATATAATGATAGCTGCATAGTCTTGTTCATCAATAGCTTTTCTCTGATTGACTGTTAAGAGGGTAATTCTGCATGTAGTGGAGTTCAAATGCATATAGGTTAAACTTAGATGCAGTGTTCAAAAGGTGATTTATTATAGCACATTGTGATACTCTTGTAAAGATCACAGTAAATCTAATCCTATGTAGGCCATGTAAAAGGAATTTGTGCTTCCTGTATCTGCTATTGTATATTTTAACATCATATTGAATAAAATCATGGTGCTTTTTTGTTCATTGCTCTTGAATAATGAATTTGTTTCTTATGTATCAGACACTGTCCTAGAATGTATCCAAAGATTAAAGGACATTTTGCCTGTTTTCAATTTCTAAAGCCTAGAGATAAGCAGTTTATAATGCAAAGTGATAAATGTCCTACTAGAAGTAAGCAGAGGATACAACAGGAGGATAAAGAAGTATTGAAACAGCTCAGTGGGTATATCAGCTGAAAGAAAACGTGAAAGGTACCTTGGAAAGACTTTTTTTTTTTTTTTGAGACTCAGTCTCGTTTTCTTACCAGGAGAACTGCAGGCTGAAGTTGCGTAGGGTATCATGGACTCAAGCAATCCCCAGCTTCAGCCTCCCAGGTAGCTAGGATTACAGGCATTACAGGATTATTATAGGATTACAGGTGACTGGGGTGTCACCACGCCCAGCTATTTTTTTGGGACTAGGTCTCGCTGTGTTTCCCCGGCAGGTCTCGAACCCGAGGACTCAAGGGATTCCTAGCCTCTGCCTAGAATAGGCTGTGTGGTTAAATGCATGGGCCACCATGCCTGGCTCTGAATATAGAGTTTTTTAAGGGAAATTAAAAGTTGTCCAGGTGGCTGGATTTGGAGGGTTTGGGGAAATAAAGAGGTAAGCAGGTCCTGAATCATGAAGGGCCATGTTAATGAGTTTAGACTTTATTGAGAGAGGGTGAGGAGCTGTTGAATGATTTGATCTGTAGTTTTATAAAGATATCGCACGCGTGTATGGAGGTGGAATTGACAGCAATTTGTCCTACCTTCTGTCTCCAATCTAATAGGAAATCAAAGAAGAAGTTAAAGAAAACTCTCATGTTTGTCATATGGGCAGCTAGGGTAGGAGAGTGGCTACCAATTCTTAGCAGTACTGAGAATCATAGAAAAATTCTCCAGGACTTATCTGAGCAATGAAACAACAGATTACTATTGGTAAAGAAAAAGTATGGACACATTGTTGCTAGCTAGTTTTACTATTTCTACAAGATAGGTCAATGAGATTGGAATAGCAGTTAATCATATTTTACCTGCTTAAGTCATAAGTGTCACCTGACTGGCCCCTATGGGCAGTTAGGTTGATCACCCCTGTTAACAAAATTTTCTGGCATCTTTGGTGAAAGATATGTTGCAGGCAGGAATAAATTCAGAAAATAGACATTAACGCCATACATATCAAAGCTGCTGTCTGTTGAGTGCCAAATGATGTCATTTTATGTCATTCCAGATCACTATAGTGTAGCATTTGCTATTCTTATTTTCACAGTTGTGAAAAGTAATGATTAGAAATGGTAAACTACAGATTAGTAAATGATGACAGAGCTTGCTCCTGATAGCTAGACATAATACAATTTTACTTTGTATACTATTTAACTTTTGTAGTTGAGCTGTTTAGTTATAGGTAGTGTTTAGTGATTTTTAATGTATTTTAAGCAAGAAACTATTTGTGGCATTATTTTAGGGATTTGGAAATGGTGTTTTAGATTCTTGCATAAATATATAAATATGTATATAGCTCATGCAATTTATTATGTTGCTAACATTTGAAAAACTACTTTGAAGAGTTAGACATTGTATTTTTAGTGTAATTCTTATTTATTTGATGATCATTTGGGCTATTTAAATATTTACCAAAGATAAAAATTGATATTTTCAGAATGATAGTATTAAATGTAAATTGGGTCTTAGAAAGAGGTGCTTTGTTGTTTTCCCTAGAAACTAAATTATTTTCAAATACAATTCTGGAAGTTAAACTTAGTTTGTTGTTCTTACCATTTTTATTTGATGTTTTTGGTATAGATGGATGTGTTTAGACTACTTAATTGCCAGAAGAAATTGATGATATTTGATATTTGGGAAAACTATTTTAAGAAATGGATTAATAAGACAGAAAAGTTTTAAAAGTCAAGACCCTTTAGCATTCATGAAGAGAAAAAAAGAATCAACATTTTGATGATGAAAGTAAACATTGGTCATATTACAGCGGGCAGTCACATTGAGATTGAAATGTTTAAGTATTCCCAGTTGGTATACTTCAGGGGCAGTAGTATGATACAAAATGGTACAAAATGAAAATTTTATGGTACTGAACACTTGACAAAGAAGAGAACATTTATGGAAGATATAAAAGTTGGTTAGATTGACTACTTTAGTTAGCTTTCTTATTTGTGCTATTCAGTTAAAGACCTTTGAGTATACTTACAAAATGTGGTGTATTGAGATGAAGTAAAGGATATAATGATTCATTAAATACGCTTTCAAATCCTTATTTTAATCATTAATAAACTGTAATTTTATTTTTCTTCCTTAGAATCTGCCAAGCGAAGCTCTATTTTTGCTTTAAGTTGACCAGAAGTAATTTATTTTTAAAGAAAGTATGTCTCCTCTGAAGATACATGGTCCTATAAGAATTCGAAGTATGCAGACTGGAATTACCAAATGGAAAGAAGGATCCTTTGAAATTGTAGAAAAAGATAATAAAATCAGCTTAGTAGTTCACTACAATACTGGAGGAATTCCAAGGATATTTCAGGTATTTCCAAATTTTCATGTGGAATAGATATTGAATAGCATCCTTCAGAGAATAGTTATTCTGTGCCATAGTGAGTAGCCCTTCTAGATTATTATTTCATGCATTTTCAGACCCAGGACAGTATTATTTTTTGTGTATATATATATATTCAGCAGCACTGTTGATGATTTATAATAAGGACAGAAAAAAGAAAACTGATGGGAGGAAGTTGAGAGGAACTGAGTTTGTATATTATTTAAGCTATTTTAAAAAATATATACTAGGGTAATTTTAGTTGTACCTTTTATCTTCTAAGCATATGTGATTGGTTGATCATGGTTTAGTGTTAGCTTTAAATAGGAGTTAATGCCTGTATGGGTTAATATCTGCTTCCTAAATAATCCTGCCAAAGTTTTCTGATGAACTATTGAAGGGTGACTATTCAGGGTTCTAACTAATCTTTTGAGGATCTCATTTCATCATGGTTAAAAATAGCTAATTTTGGTTTTACTCCTATGCTGTTTATCTTGTCCAGACAAGAACTACTTATCTTAAACTATGGTATGCTGTTGAGGAACAATTAGAACTGTATGCTTGCAAATTTAAATTGAGGTTGATTTTCCATTAATTTGTGTTTTTGAACTGTGAAAACAATTTACTTATGATTTGGTGATCAACACTATTCTAAATGGATTGGAGCTGGTGATATGGGTAATAGAACAGTCATTTCTGCCACATGCTGATGTCTTATTAGTTGCCCATCTTAATGAAATAATTTTTTTTTCGATTAGAGATTTGGTTTTTCAGTCCATATCCCAAATTTTTACTGAGTAAAAATTTAGATAATTAAGCAAACATATATCTTCAGGAACATGATAAGTCTACCTGTGATTCTAGCCTCATATTAGTTCTAGATTAGTTTGCATTCAGCACTCATTGGTTAACAACCTTTCGATTATTTATGATGGATCCTATGCTAGAGGTTATGAATACAGAGCTGAATGAGACACCTTTCCCCTCAAACTTAAGCATAGTTAAGTGTATTCTCCGTAATCAAATGTAAAAACATTTCAAAGACACTGAAGTAACACAATGAAGAGAGTGCTTTGTGCTCTGAGGATTTAAAAGATAAATAGGAGTTTGCCACACATGGTGGAGGCAATAAGGAAGTTTCTGTACATGGAAAACACATGAAAGTGTGAACCAACACTCAGTGAATCAGAAAGTTATTTTAAAATAAATGAACAATAGAGAGTAAGTGACAGAAGTAGAAGCTGAAGATCTAGGTAGGTACTAGATCTTATAGTATCTCATTTGTCATAGTAAGTGGATTAGATTTCTTTTTTTTTGTTTTGTTTTGTTTTTGTTTTTTTTTGAGACTAGGTCTCGCTATTTTTGTCTGTGGAAACGCAGGCTCTCGTTGCCCGGGGTTTGACGGTCTCAAGCAATCCCCAGCCTCAGCTTCCCAGGTAGCTGGGATGACAGGCACGCACCACCACGCCCAGCTATTTTTTTGGAACTAGGTCTCGCTACGGGCCCCAGGCGGGACTCAAACTGTGATCCCTAGCCCCAGCCGCTTTATAGGCTGAAGCTTACAGGCATGAGCCACCATGCCCGGCCTCAGATTAGATTTCTTAGATGCTTAGGAACCAAGAATTTCAAGTAGAAATATGGGGACTAGCAGGTGACTTTAGTGAGCTAATGGGATAAAGGATATTTAGGAAATTACTGATTGGGAATGAAAGATCTGAACAAAGGAAAAGACAGTGAAGCAAGAACAGGAAAGGATAGATTTGAAGAGACTTCTGGAATAATTGATTCGTTAGATTTGGCTAGTGAATCTGGGGAGCCTTCCAAATTTTTGAGTAGATGGCAGTTATCAGCTCTTTCATGTCAACTGTGATAGGAAGCAGAAGAAATGATTGTGGTGTGATTATTGGGAGAGATGAATTGTTTGAAGCATTCAGATATTGCTATTTAGTAAGCATAAATAAGTTAAAGAGGACCAGAACTTCAGTAGAGAGGCCTGAATTTAAGAGAATGAATTGAGATGGGTAATTACTAAAATTAAGTGACTATATAGGATTTTCAGTTGTTAAAGTGGTCAGATTCAGGATTCTCAGCATATTTACTAGTGAACAAACTTATATAGCTTTCATTTTTAATAGGTGAAATGTAGACTGAAACTGGCTTTATGTAATATATCTTCCCTTTTTCAGTTATCTACTCAAATATTTTAGAGTGAAAGCACCCAAAATTAGTTACTGTGTTTTATAATAGAATTTTAACTGAAGGACATGAATTTAAGGCTACATTGACGTTGAAAGAAGGTCTTTAAAAATTTTAATACAAATTAAGTCTGGTGAGAAGTTTTTACTATCTGTAAATTGACAAATTTCAATTCTTTCTAATTTAAAAAATATGGAATGTTCTTTATACTATTCAGAGGGTATGTCTTCAGCAAAAGTCAGCTTTAGAAAACCTTTGTATGGTTCTGCCGAGGGAGAATTTTAGAAAATAAGGATACCTGATTGGCAGGAATTATTTAGATAATAAAGATGCTGCAAGGTTCATTAATTTGATCTTGTAAAAGTTTTAGCCGAAAGAAAATAAGTTACTGTGTCTTTGGCACATATTAGACCCTTGAAGAATGTAAGACGAGTTATTAAACTAGTAGGTCTAGTAAACTAGTAGAGACAAAGAAACAAGAGTTCTGTGGTGCCCAAGACCTTTGTGATTGAATGCAAGTTAAATGAGTCAGCTTAGATAGTTAAGAAAAAAAGATGTATTCTTAATTTGATTGGAGGTTTATTTTGATGTGTTTTTGAGAGACTAGAATTCTTTTCAGGATTGTAGTTTGCATCAATATATCCTTTTACATTGCAGCTGTGTAAATCATTTGTTAGATATCTTAAGAACTTTTGTTCAGGAAAAAAACAAAACAAAACAGAAAGTCTATAATATAACATCCTAAACTGATGGTAGAATAATCATTTAAGTTCTAAGAGTAAACTCATTAGTGTTTATAACTTTTTAATTGTTATAACTGAGTATATGCAATTTTCTACCATAAAATCAAAAATTTAAAGTGTATTTACCTCTCCTAAAAGTGAAATCTTTGGTTTAATTATATCCAGATATTGGGACTTTCTTGTTGGGGTAAAAAGAAAA
Organism: Uropsilus gracilis; assembly: GCA_004024945.1. Taxonomy (NCBI): domain Eukaryota; kingdom Metazoa; phylum Chordata; class Mammalia; order Eulipotyphla; family Talpidae; genus Uropsilus; species Uropsilus gracilis. The sequence continues at coordinate 6,431 of PVHY01023430.1, forward strand.
ATATGGAGAAGAAATGTAATGTGGAAAGTGTTCATTGGGGAAAAAAAGCTTAGTGTTCATTATATAACTTATTGTACCCTGTTAAGCATTTTTAATAATAATTTTCCTTTTGTGTTAATTAGCTAAGTCATAACATTAAAAATGTGGTGCTTCGACCCAGTGGAGCAAAGCAAAGCCGCCTAATGTTAACTCTGCAAGATAACAGCTTTTTGTCTATTGACAAAGTACCAAGTAAAGATGCAGAGGAAATGAGGTTGTTTCTAGATGCAGTCCATCAAAACAGACTTCATGCAGGTGAGCACCAGTGGTATAAGGACTAGACATTAGCAGTTATAAAAGAATATTGGTAGATTAGAATTATATTGATGTAAAAATCCTCAGCAGAATGTTAGAAATTGAATTTGGCACACATTGAAAGATTATTTTCTTTGACCAGCTGGAATTTATTTCTGGAATGCAAGGATGGCTCAAGAGATGAAAAATCAGTGTAACACTAAATTTACAGAATGGACAAAATCCACATGATCATCTAGATGTTTTTTTGAGACTAGGTCTTGCTATTTTTGCCTGTGGAACTGCAGGCTCACGTTGCCCGGGGTACCACAGACTCCAGCAATCCCCAGCCTCAGCTTCCCAGGTAGCTGGGATTACAGGCGTGCACCACCATGCCCAGCTATTTTTTTGGGACTAGGTCTCGCTACGTGCCACCGACGGGACATGAACTACCATGATCCCTGACCCTGGCCGCAGCTTCCTAGGCTGCCGCCTACAGGCATGCACCACCATGCCCGGCCTAGTTTTTTGTTTTTAAATGAACCCCAGCAATTCTTGTTGGAGTTTGTCCTATAAAAATCTTTCCATTAGCACATAGACGTAATAAAACAATGTTCAACTTCTTTGCAGTTTTTAAAAATTAAAACATTCTAAATGGTTATCTGTGGGAAATTGACTAAAGACTAGTTTTAAATATAAATTCATGTCTTGGATGTTCTTCAAGCTAACATTGATTTCTTTGGGATAGAAGTCATTTATTAAGCTTGCTAAACTCATAAGAATGCTTTAGCATGTATGTTACTGGAAATATAATTATCATTGAATCTGACATCTTGTTATCCATTGTTTGTGTTTATGCCATAGGTACACAAGGACTAGCTTTTCTATAATTACCAGATCCTGATATTTATATAGGAAAATTGCTGACATTATCAGAATTGATAAGCATTTTGATTTGTTTTACCTTTTTTCTGCTTTATTTCTTCACTAACTGATGAAAAGAAAATAATGGTAAACCTCTATTATGAATAATTTGGGAATTTTTTTTTTTTGTCACCAGCTATGAAACCTTCTCAGGGGTCTGGTAGTTTTGGAGCTATTCTAGGCAGCAGGACCTCACAGAAGGAAACTAATAGACAGCTTCCCTACTCAGACAATCAGGTATGTTCATTAGAATCTTACTAGGTTTTAAAAAAAGTTGATTATCATAGACATTCTATAAGGCAGTTTCGGGAAGTAGTAATGTCTAATTCTAGCATTGTCACAAGGTATTTTCTGTGTACTTGAAATTTACCATTTTAACCTCAAACCCTTTTTATTTTTATTAAATTTTTTAAATAAACTATTTTCATTTAAATTTTTAAAAATCTTTACATGAAAGAAGGAAGTCCCTGCCTCTTCTAAAGCCAAAACAAAAGGTTTGAAGGTCAAGCAGTGATGAAAGATGTTCACAGCCATACACACAAAAAGAAGATCCACATGTTAGCCACCTTCCAGTGGCCTGGAGCACCTCCCAGTGGCCCAGAGCACTATGGCAACCCTTTAGAAAAATCTCTTCCTTCCTTTATTCAACCTCCAGAAGAACCAGGTTTCAATACTAGGCATCGTCAAGTTTACCCTGACCACCCAGTAAGCCATGAAGAAGATAGAAAACAACCTGCTTGTTCATTGCGCATGGCATAGCCAACAAACACTGGATCAGATGTTTAAGGAAAAGCCCTGTGACATGCTGTGACCAAGGTTTACTTTCTGACCAGACCCCATGCATGGATAATGATCCTTTAGGTGTCACCAGCAATATTGGGATCATCTGAGTACAGCTCTAAATATAAAATTTTTTGCACCTTTAAAAAGCAGAAGACTAGATGTGCGAGTGATCTGATTGCGACATCTGTCACCCTGTTGGTTGCCAGGGTTGATTCGGCTGATCTGACTAGCTAGGCGGGTATCCCCTTCCTCCCTCACTTCTCCATGTGCATCCCTCCCAAAGCTGTGTGCTCAGTCGAAGAGGATGGCCTTCCCTGAATAGAGACGGACTGTTCTTTAGTTGAGGGTATACGACTAGCTGTGCTCCCCTGCTGGAATCTCCAAACAATCTCACAAAGTCCATTTAAAAAGCAGAAAACAGTTTTGTGAAAGTTTATATTCTTCCCGTAATAGTTTTACAGATTACAGTTTAACCTTTGATATCTCATGGTCATCATTATGAACTACAGTTGAGTGTAGTTTTTAAAAGCATAATTTTGGAGTTAGGTTTGGGTTTGAGACTGGGTGCTGCCACTTACTTGCAGTCATTGGAGAAGTTCTTTCTATGTGAATTGAGAGAGCAATAATATTTTAAGATTGTGATGACAATGCATATAAAAGTGCTGAGTTCTCTATATCATGTAATGATAGCTCTGTACAAGTTTGCTGCTGCTGTTTCTGTGCTGCTTTTTAAGTCTGTTCTACATTATGAACTTGGCCCCTACACTGTGTAATACCAGGCCCAGGCTGTTTTGTTGAGGTCTGCTGTTTGCTTTAGTAATTTTTCTTTTGCACTATTATTTGCCAGCCATAAAACTTGCTGTGCAGTATTGCAATTTAGAACTCCTTCCCTAGTTTTGCAAGGGAAACTTCATGTAAAGTAGGAGGAATTTAAAGAAAACAAAAGTAGAAGAAGCTTTGAAGTTTTTGGAAGACTGTTACTGAGAGATCATTTTTGGACTAAACTATAAAATTTTATTTTGTTAAGTTTTTGAAAGGTATTTGTTGTTTTTATATTTAATTGAGATACAATTGATATGCAGTAAATTGCAAGTATCTAGAGTGTTAATTTTGTATGTTGATCTATATACTTACCAATATAAATCATCACTATAATCAACCAGTTAATGTAGCCATAATAACCTTAAATGTTTTTTCTCTCTCCTTTGTCCATCTTCCTTCCCCCCTCTGTGGCCCATATCACTAAATCACAACTGATTATTTACTGTCACTGTAGATAGATATGCATTTTCTAGAGTTTTACATAAATAAAATCAGTATATGAGTTATTTGTTCTGACTTCTTTCACTTAGCATAATAATTTTGAGATTCATCCACTTATAGATAGAAATTTAAGCTATTGAATTGTTTAAATATGTATTAGCATATGTAGCAGAAGCAAATATACCTTCACAAAAAAATAATTCCTGTTAGTGGGATTATTAAATCAGTTTTATGGGCTTTGTCTAGCATTAAATAGAAAGAATAGAATAGAAAATAGAGCTATTATACACACTAAGGAGAGATTACTTTTATATGTGCTTGAAATAGGTTGTGATATAAAATATTTTACTATAGAGTCAAAAAGGTGCAAAACTGTACACATAATGTGTCAACATTTGTATAACAAAAAGAATAAAATAACTGACTTCTGTTTACATAGGGAAAGAATGGAAGAATACTTCCTAAGGGGTAAGAGAATGGGGAGTAGAAGAACTGTGTAGATGGCAATAGGGAGACCATATATCTCAGTTTATGGCTTTTTATAATAACCAATTATTTGATTCTTAAGAATTTATCACCTGTTTGAAAATAAGTTTAACTTTTTGTACCATTTTTTCAGATGACCTCAGAGTTTTCTCCTTCCTATCCTAAGATTGTAATTCTGTAGAATGAAAGATACTTGGAAATATCTTCCAAAGAAAAGTCTCATTGCTCTTACTATACAGTTATAAAATTTACTGGCAGAATCTGGTTGAAAGTAGTTTCCCAGTTAGTATGATAAATTGCTATATTTTCTCTAGATGTTACTGAAATGTCTTTATATGTTCCTGATGTGTCTATAGAACATGTAAGACATATATTTGCTATGTTTCTGATTCATCATCTGCCAATATACTATCTCACTGTTCTCCCTATCCTCCAAACTAGAACCCTCTCAAAAGTCATGAGGTACATGTTACTTGACATTTAAGTTGTGGCAGACATATCATTGTTGCTTCTTTTCTCACATATATGTCAATTTAATTTATCTTAATCACAATGAGATATTTTTCTCTACAATGTATTTTCATGCTGGTTCCTAAAACTGTTTTGTGTATGTGAGTCCTATTCTTCTAAATCAGTAGTTCAAAACATACCTCCCTGCCTTGGATTCCAAGTATGCTGTAGAATTTTTAAGTTTACAGGAGAACTACAGGAAAATTAAGCATCAGACTCATTTTCTTAGACTGACTACGTTAGTGTCACCTGAAGTGCTTAAAGATATACTCGTGAATGAGTTTTACCCCAGACAGATTTGTATCGAATCTCTGGAGCATCTCCAAGTTGTGGATATTTTTCCAAAGTTCCCCATGTAAGAATTATTGGTCCAAAAGTATGTCAATTAATTTGAAGACTTGGCTATATTATTTATTCTTACAGGCCTCTTCAAAAAGAGGAAGCTTGGAAACTAAAGATGATATTCCATTTCGAAAAGTTCTTGGTAATCCGAGTAGAGGAGCAATGAAGACTGCAGCAGGAAGTGGAATAACTGTCACCCGGACAATTCCCTCTTTGACATCTACATCCACGCCTCTTAGATCGGGGTTATTAGAAAATAGGTATGAACTACTTTCTTAATTGTTGGCTTTACCTGTTTATAAATGTCTTTTAGAAAGACCAGTAATTTGAGAAGAGGGACATTGTCCAATGAGCAAAATCTATTAGAAGGAGAAAATACAGAGTTTACTTTCGGTAGATACTTAATATTGTGTCTGACATGGTTGATGCAAATGACATGTATTGAGCATACAGATATACAGAGTATTAATGTGAGTGTGGTATAGAGAGCTAGCAGTAGTAACAGTTTATCTTTGAGTATGTTTATGTATACTTTGTAATACAAATTGTGACTTTTGAAAGACCCTTTTCCCCTTTCTCCTCTTATAGAACTGAAAAGAGGAAAAGAATGCTGTCATCTGGCTCAGAGTTAAATGAAGATTACCCTAAGGAAAATGATTCATCTTCGTAAGTTGCTTAAGAACCTATACAGCACTAGATCAGTGTTTCTCAAATCAGTACTAATAAACCAGTAGGGAAAATTAGGACGTTTTTCAGTTTATTAATATTCCAAAGATAAAGGGGCAGAATTAAAAGTATTTTGGTGAGGATAGATTTTAGGCTTAATATAGGATTTAGCCATTACTATTGCTTTGGTCATTTTATCACACTTTTCTTATTCTGACTATTTTAATTTGCAATACTCAGAGCCAAAGAACTCCATGAACCAAGTGTTTCTTCCTGGCTACTCTTTTAGTTTGAACCCCTTCCCTTTCTCATCCCTTTACCTGTAAAATTTGTTTAACCATACTCCTGTGAAAAGTTAGCTTAGGGTAAAAGAAAGTAAGCCCTTCTTAGGTTCTGTGCAAGAAGCAGCAAGCTTTTAGAGGTATTTTCTGCATTAAACAAAAGAGGGTAGTGCTGCAACAGGATAATCAGCACTTCACAGTCCTCTTCCTCATCTTGCAAGGGTTTTATTAATCTTTTGGTGGAGAAAATTTATCAGTTACCAGTTAGTAGTGCAATAAACATGTTAAGGGAAATTAGTTGATTGTTCGTTAACTGGTATTCAAGGTCGAGTGGTCACCAGAGAAGAATTTGGAAGGAACTGAAGAAACTGTGTGTTTTAATTGGGGTCTTGGTTTTGCTGCTGTAACAGATGTGAAAATATGGGTAGATGATATTGGTATGGTATCTGAAGTTACAGTCATTTTGGACAGTTACTTTGGACTACTATCATCTTCCTTCCACTTTGTTGCTTTGCCATCCTTACAAGGAGCTTCCAGTTTTTGGACCAGGGTAGCTGCTTCAGCATTAACTCTCATGTCTGCATTCCTTTTGGTGGGAAACAAAGGTTGAAAGAGGGAAGACGGGGTGGAGGGGGTGGGGGAACTTTTTTTTTTTTTTTTGCATATAACTTTTTTTTTTGGTTATATGCACAAAAGTTATATTTTGTGCATATTGTATTTGCCAGAACTTGACATGGTTACATCAAGTTATGAGAAAGTCTTGTAAATATGCCTAGCCCAAATTCTACTATTATGGCAAAAAGGATACAGTGATTATTTGGGGGCAACCAGTAGTTTGCCATAATTTACCCCTTTGGTGTCACAAAAGTGCCCCTGTCATTCTTCCTATACATAAAACTCTTACTCTTATTCTATTGGAGAAAACCTAATCTCCTTTCCTCATTCTATCTCTTGGTACTGTGCAGTCCTCTCCGTATAGTTCATGTGTGCGTGGGTTCATGCATCTCATGATCCAGGTACCTGAAAACTAAAAGATTAACCTGCATTCATCATTTCCACCCCCATAAACATGTCATTTTGCATTGATAAGGAAAGCTGAAAAGATAGGCTCTGGGTTAAGCTTTCAGGAATGATTTTTGAAAACCATGCTCCCAATCAGGTCACCAGAGAAGCTAACACCTGAGTTGGGAATGACCATAATGACCATAAAAATAATCCTCTCTAGAACTGATATCCAATAGAAAAACCAGATGCCAAGGTGATATTTGCCAGCAGAAGTGGCAGAACACATGACTTCTCCTTTATTTCCAACATCCAGATCCTACACGAATACATGGAACTGGCTCACCTACAACCCTGAACTAAATTAACTAGGAAATGTCATTTTCCAGCTTTCTGGCTTGTGTAAAGAAGGGTGTGGTCTAAAAGGTGGTTATCATGGACTATTGCATGCTATTCCATCATATTCACCAAGTTTTGGGCAGTCCCGATTCCGTTTAAAATTTTGCCTAATAAGCCTGAAATTTCTCCTCCTTGTTTGCTGTAAGGCTTCTTACAGCATCACAGAGTTTTTGAAGTTTGGGCTTTTCTTTTTTTTTTTTTTTTGAGACTAGGTCTCGCTATTTTTGCCCATAGAACCTCAGGGCTCGTTGCCCGGGTTACCACAGACTCAAGCAATCCCCACCTCAGCTTCCCAGGTAGCTGGGATGACAGGCGTGCGCCACCACACCCAGCTGTTTTTTGGAACTAGGTCTCGCTACGGGCCCCAGGCAGGACTCGAACCGCGATCCCTAGCCCCATCCGCTTTATAGGCTGAAGCTTCCAGGCACGAGCCACCGTGCCCGGCAGAAGTTTGGGCTTTTCTAGAAGCAGCCACCAACTTAATAGACTTTGTGCAATTAATAAGGAAACAGTCATAGGAGGAACTAGTAACAGAGTGAAACAAGCAGTTTAGTGAAGAGAAGAGTAAAAACTGCCCAAGAGTGTGCTCTTAGGTAAAAGTTCCACAAAGACTAGGCTTCTTCTTGATCCAGTAGAGTAAACTGGTCTTGTTGCAATTTGAGCCAAGGGAGGTGGGCTTTCATATCCTGTACTGGGCAGTCTTATTCAGCTGCCCTGGGGCTTTTAGCTCTCTCCAGATATTTTAAGTAGCCCAAAAACAGTCCTCTCAAGAACTACAAATGTTGGCTATTGAAAACAGTATCTGGAGGCATTAAAAACTATAGAATGAAGAGAATCTTACAAAAGGAATACCAGTGGGATATACTACTCTTCTTATTGCTGCAAATGGTCTTGAAACTGATAGTATAACCTCCTCCCTTCTGAATTTGTTGTGTACTTCACTAACTGAGGTTGACTGGTTGATTCCATTAAGGGATAGATAGTATTCAGTCGAGGGCTATGAATTAGTCTTTGTTGCTGACCAGTTGGATATTCAGCAGCAGCAGTAACTAAACCAACCTTGGTAAGAGGGAGCACTTACTTAGGGCACATGCATAACTTTAATCTCTGCCACCGTGGCTCTTATTTATGGGTTCTTTGTGGAAATATTGGGATGACTAAGTGCAGCGATCAGCTGCGCAGTTTTTTCTTCTGGGCAAGTTACCCTGCCTGGTTATTTACCGTCTCTCCTATGGTATTCTTTGGTGAATAACAACACATGAAATAGATCTTTACCCTTTGTGTACACTTCATGTACACATACAACTATCCGTGTACTTTTTTCTAGAAATAATTTCTCTTCTATTTTTCAGAGTTATTCTTTCTAGGCCCCTGCTCCTTCATCAACCCATTTGCCACCATGCCAGAGTCCATGACCCACTTATTCTCCACACAAAGTAGATAGTGAGGTGCACTGTCACAATCCGCCTAGTGGAAGATTTCCTCTTAAACCTGTCTCTCAGGACAGCTCTTAGTGAGGCTATAGTGTAGTAACAGTTCATTTCAGCTTGAACCAGTGTACTGAGATGTCTGAATCAGACCCAGGTTTTATTCCTCTTTCAGCTAGTCTTTGGGAATGCCCATAAAACTTGTTCCGGTTATCCCTTAACTTCTTACTTGGATCCAATCCCAGGTAATCCCACTTCCACTTTATGATGGATTACTACCGTAACTTCTGATCTTTCGGCATCCTGGGTACAATAGTCACCCAAGTCATGATGGCTAGCTCTGGTTACATAGTCCCTCTACGACCTGTAGTCAAATGCTCTTTTCCAGGGCCTAGTAATGGGCCAGCAAATGATCTGGGCTGCAACTCTCCTTGGGTGAGCAATTATACTTGGTCTCATCATCCTTAAGTTGGTAATTGACTCCATATTCTTTATGATGGTTACTCCATATCACCTTACTCGGTTATCTCTTGCTGTATATGCAAACTGCTCTAACATTTAGTGACTTTAAATAGTAGCTATTAATGCTTATAAGTCACTGGTCACATGAAGTGTTCTGCTTATTTGGACCAGGCTTGGCCATTTGTGGCTGAATTCTTTAATTTTCCTGTGCTTCCTTTGCTGGGGGGTGGCTGGTGAAGGATATTCTTACTTATACCTGACTATTGGCTGGCTAGTGGTTGAGGTAATGAGGCTAATTGAACCTTGTGTCCTTCATCATCAAACATGCCATCTTAGAATTATTTATGTAGCAGTTTCAGGGTTCTAACAGGGTGAGTAGAGAGTTGCAAGGTGTCTTTAGCTTTAGGATTAGTACTCAAATATTGTTACATTGTCACATTCTTTTGGGAACCACAAGGTGAACCCCACTCGGGAATGCATTGTCTTTTCTTTCTTTTTTTTTTGGTGAGGGCTTGGGTACAAGAAAAGGGTTAATTTGGGATACTCTAAAAACTTTCTTTAAGGTACAATTTACATACCCTAAAGTTAATCTGTCCTAAATGTACAATTCAGTAATTTTTAATAATTAAGCAGTTTTTTTAATTAGTTGTGAACCAGTCTTCAAGGTAAGATCCTTTGTGCAGTATGCCACATTTCTCAGGTGCTAGACATAATTACATGGGTCATATCCTCTTCTACATTATTTAATTTCTTCTCACTACATAACAAAAAATCGTAATGGTAGCACTATAAGATACCAGAGGTAATATCACCAGCAGCAGCATTCTGTTGCCATGCCAAACAAGATCCAAATCCAGAATCCTGTCTTGAGAGTGTGCTTCTGTACCCACTTCCTACTGTATAGGTCAAGTTCCTCAGATGCAGAGCCTGAAATGGAAATTAGTGTGCAAGTGATTTATTATACAAGTGCTCACAGTGGGTACCAGGATGGGAGTAGGGGCAGTAAAACAGTGACATGCAGGAACAGAAGCATAGGTAGGATCTCAAAAATCAGGCAGAGATTAGACTTTATGCTAATTCTAGAGAGGAAATCTTGTGTAAATTGCCCTTCAAGTATTAAGGCAAGGGAACTGGACTTCTTTTTCTGTTCTCTAGCACCTGACCTTACTTCTGACTCCCTGAGATTGCAGGTAAAGTGTCTAGTAGCTTAAGGACTGTTCTGTGAAGAAGAATGCTGGGTTCTGCTATTGAAAACATGCCTTAAATTGGTATGGAGGAGAGGATACAAAAATGGGATCAGAAGGAATCTTGGTAGAGCATCTACATTGTTATTTATAGGCTTTATTCCTGATGTGTCTTCAACTAGCAGTTTTCATCAAAACGAGCATTTTATCTGACTGGACCTGTACAGGTTCAGGTCCTTGGAAATAATGAGGCAAATTGGGCAGGTTGTTTAAGAAATATTAACTTAAGGCAGGGCATGGTGGCTCGTGCCTGTAAGCTTCAGCCTATGAAGCGGCCGGGCCTAGGGATAGCAGTTCAAGTCCCACCTGGGGCCGTAGCGAGACCTAGTTCCAAAAAAACATAGCTGGGCATGGTGGCGCACGCCTGTCATCCCAGCTACCTGGGAAGCTGAGGCTGGGGATGGCTTGAGTCTGTGGTACCCCGGGCAACAAGAGCCTGCGGTTCCACAGGCAAAAATAGCAAGACCTAGTCTCAAAAAAAAAAAAAAAAAAAGCTAACTTGGTGAGCTGGGTGCAGTGGTATGCACCTGTAATCCCAGTGATGGGAGGCTGATGCCAGGAATCACTTGAGTCTGCAGGTTTGAGACTACCCCGAGCAACATAGCAAGACCTAGTCCTCTAAAAAATAGCCAGGCATAGTGGCACGCACCTGTAATCCCAGCTACTTGGGAGGATGAGGCTAGGGATCACTTGAGTCCGTGGGTTCGGGACTACCCTGGGCAACATAGTGAGACCAGGTCTCTAAAAAAAATAAAAATAGAAATATTAACTTGGTGTTTGGGAATTTCAAATAGTTTAATCACTGAATCAAAATGATGTTGACATTTAGTAAATGATATTTGAAGTCATAGATTATAAGATCGTTGTGGCTTTTGCTTGTTTTATGTTTTAAATATGCAATGTCAAGCTTGCATAGTTTACTTTTCAATTGATTCTTTCTTTTTTTTAATTTTTTTTTTTTTGAGACTAGGTCTAGCTATTTTTATTGCCTGTGGAACCACAGGCTCACATTGCCCGGGGTACCACAGACTCAAGCCATCCTCAGCCTCAGCTTGCCAGGTAGCTGGGATTAAAGGCGCGTACGACTACGCCCAGCTATATTTTTTTGGAATTAGGTCTTGCTGCATGCCCCCAGCGGGACTCGAACCGTGATCCCTGGCTCTGACCGCAGCTTCCTAGGCTGCTGCTCACAGGCATGCGCCACCATACCCGGCCTCAATTGATTCTTTTGATCTTAGTAGCTGAAACATCTCATCTGGTCTTTTGCATAGAAAATCTGTATTATCTTGCTATCTGTGATTTGACTTTTGTGTAAAGAAAATACTTCATTTTTGCTTAATTTTACCAAGGTTGTGTATTGGATTGGCTCTCAACTTTGTAATGAAAGATTACTTTCATGGTTCTCATTTGCTTACGTCATTCACCCCTTGAGGCACTAACTCCTATAACCCAACTTGCAAGCAAATCAATGAATTCAGCACCTGAAGTGTAAATTTTTAATTATTACTATTTAAAGTTAGGAACTATATCTTTATATCTGCGTGTATTTTTATATCTATGTATAATGAATTGAATTATTAACTGTAGGAACAACAAAGCTATGACAGATCCCTCAAGAAAGTATTTAACCAGCAGTAGAGAGAAGCAGCTGAGTTTAAAACAGTCCGAAGAGAATAGGACATCAGGTAAGTATTTGATCTTTATATAAGATTCTCTTATTATATTATCTTAGGCTTGAAATAAAAGCCTAGATTGGAACATATCTATTTTTCGAGAACACTGAATAATTTAGTTTGAGGTATTAGGCATCAATTTCTAGCCACTAATCCGCTGAAATACTTTGAATATCAGAAATATAAGAGAACTTTCTGATGACAAAGAATCTAGCAGTTAGATTCTTCCCTTTTTATCTACCTGAATTAAGCTTTCATTGTCAAAGTACTGAATTATGGGATGAATTTCAGGGGTTAATATGGTTAAAATTATAAAGTTCATCAATGTTGTCACTTATTAGATGTTCCAGAAGATACTGAAATTAACTCCCCAAAGCAGTTGTATAAGCTTACTTTGTATCCTGTTCATATAAAAACAAAAAAGTCCAACTGTGAGAGGACCCCACACTTAATATACCTCTCTGATACTCTAAAGTTAGAGACTGAAAAATCTGACTGTTGTATCAATTTGAAATTAAATTGAAGCAAGATAAAATGATTTGCATAAATTCAGACATGAGAAAATTCATTTGATCAGGCCTCTTGAAACATTCTCTATTTAGTGGTTCAGGGTTGTGACATTATACTCCTTTGGAAAGAGGTGTCTAATATAATTCTTAACCATTCAAGTAATGATACCTTATATAATTCCACTTACTGGTTTTCAGCTTTTAAAATAAACCTATAGTTAGAAAACAGAAGACAAAAGATATAATAAGATGTCATAAGATGTCACTGCCATATTGACATTGACTGTAAGTCTTACAAAAATTTATGAGTAAAAGGAGAAAACGAAAGGAAGTTAATCGTGGTGTAAAATGTATTTAAGTGTGTTAAAATTACTTAATCAGTAGAACTAAACTGAAACAACTCATTATTGGTGAGAGAAATATGAGAGTAGAAGTTATGTAAATGTGAAATTTCTATTTTTCTCATACCGGGATTACTGTTTAAAATGAATTAACCAAGAAATAGTAAAAGCATTTATAATGTTATGCAGGAAATTAGAAAAATTAAATTTAAAAGGGGGATTAGAAGTTAGAAGCAAAATTTGGTGCTATGGAGTTGGAGAATAGACTTTGGGTCTTCTTTTTTTTGCCTGTGGAACCGTAGGCTCTCGTTGCCCGGGGTACCATGGACTCAAGCCATCCCAGCCTCAGCTTCCCAGGTGGCTGGGATTACAGGCACGCGCCACCACGCCCAGCTATTTTTTTGGAACTAGGTCTCGCTTCAGGCCCCAGGCAGGACTCGAACTGCGATCCCTAGCTAGCCCCAGCCGCTTCGTAGGCTGAAGCTTACAGGCACAAGCTACCATGCCCGGCTGACTTTGGGTCTTTTAACATGTATTACTTTGATAAAGTTAAATATAAGAAAAGAAGTTAAATATAAATATAGCAAATGTGTAATTTTGTTCTTAAATGACCTTGAGTGGTTGATTTGGGAATTAAATTGTTTTTTGTGTTTGCTTGTTCTTTAGGACTTTTACCTTTGCAGTCATCATCCTTTTATGGTAGCAGAGCTGGATCCAAGGACTACTCTTCTGGCAGCACTAACCTAGAAAGGTATGTGTTGGTTATGTGTCATATAGAGAACTTGAAGCTGTCTCTTCTGCGGCTTGAATGATGGGGCAGGCTATAATGAATTATCACCTGATTTTAAGTAAATATTGATGAAATCATAGTTGTGACATTTTAGTTAGAAAGTACTCAAGATGTTTGTGTTCTTTTTTTTAATTACATTTTGCAACAAATGAATAAACTGAGTTTAGGAAGATTTGTACTGGGTCTACAGGATATGACTGGATTACATTCTAGACCAGTGTATTTTCCATCATTCCAGGGAAATAATGCATTAAGAGCTGTCCTCTGAGGCATTTTAAAATTTATTTTGTTATATTTATTAAACTATCAGAAGTTAATGAGTTGTTTGCACACATTGTACAAGTTTCACACATTGTATCTATTGGGAAATGCTAGTTAGAACTTTAATTGCTGACACTATAGATAGAATATAAGCTTTTCCCTGAGATTTATTGGATACAGCTATGAGAAGGCATGGTTATAGACTGCAAAGCAAAAGGGCAATAATAAATATAAAAAATGAAGGTAATGGTGATGTGTGATAAGTGTACTATATGTAATGATCTGTTAAATTGTATTTTGTTTCTTACTAGAATTAATTCAGAGTGGTAAAAATATCTCGGTTATCTGTATAAAATGATTAAGATGAAGTAAAAATTTGACATTTTTAGGTATATTCTTGGTTATTACTGCAGAAATAACTAAACTGTTTGAATTTAAGAGAGAGGAAATGGCATTTCTGCTTACTTGAGGAATCTTAAAGGAGTCTGAGTTATTAAAAAGAACCTATAGTTCACAAGATTTATTAAATATGACACAAATTTCTTCTCAAAATAATAGAATGAACATGTTCATTTTGCATAGGAATGATTGTGGAAAGAAAGACAATGCAAAGCTGTACTCAAAGATTAGGTAAAAATTTCAGGATCATTGAGGAAACTAATGTCAAATAAGATGTGAAGTCATAAGACACATGGAAAACACAGACTAAAGTCAAGTATTTGGGGCTGGGTCTTAAAAACCTACATGAAATTAGAAACTGGAGGTAACTCCAGACCAGGACTTAGTTTCTTATATGAAACTACATGAAGGTGGGTATCTAGAACTAGGCCCTGTGGCTAATAAACCAAGGCAAAGCTCTTCCGAATAACTCTCTGGAGTTGAAACTATAATGTGCTTCT
>PVHY01023431.1:7743-21072 GCA_004024945.1 Uropsilus gracilis
AAAAAAAAAAAAAAAAAAAAAAAAGGATCCAAAAATCTCAGCGGATATAGACTCCAAACTAGGCAAGTCTTACAAGCTACTCACTCATTCATTCATTTACTCATTCATTCATCACTCATTCATTCATTCTATACCAGATTTTTTGTGTCTAAGTGGATGAGTGACATAAAATGAGTTGGAGAAAGTTCTCTATTTCAACAAGTTTGTTTTTTATCCACACAGAGCTGGATCATAAGTATTAGAGAGTAAATATCTGGCTTTACACATTGTCTGAAGCAATGACTCAGCACAAACACGAAGTCACAAACATAGCCTCAGATAATACATAAAAGGATAGCCAGATTTGGCCCAGAAGCTGTGGTTTACCTTCCTTCTTTACCTAGCTGTGTTTTATATGTAAGTTTGGAAAATTTGTTTCTTAAATATTTGTAAAATCTCCTGGGCCTGTTTTTGATTTGTGAAGATACTTTTAAAATATTGAATGAATTTCTTTCAAATATTGGACTGTCTGTTGTATCGTCCAAGGAGATGCTGTTCTATTTGTGTCAGAATCAGCCCCTTTGATCTCCATTTAAAATTAATGGACAATTGGCCGGGCATGGTGGTGCATGCCTGTAAGTGGCAGCCTAGGAAGCCATGGCCAGGGCCAGGGATCGTGGTTCGAGTCCTGCCTGGGACCCATAGCAAGACCTAGTCCCCCCCAAAATAGCTGGGTGTGTATGGCATGTGCCTGTAATCCCAGCTACCTGGGAAGTTGAGGCTGGGGTTTGCTTGAGTCTGTGGTACCCCGGGCAACGTGAGCCTGAGGTTCCACAGGCAAAAATAGTGAGACCTAGTCTCAAAAAAAAAAAAAAATAAATAAATAAAATTAATGGACAAATAGTTTTCATGATGAACTATTTTTCATTGTGGCAAAGTATATTTAGGATAAAGTTTGCCAACCTGCCGTTAAATGCAAACACATTTTAAATTGTATTCGGATAATAGAAAATTTAGTGTCTTAACCATTTTTCAGGGTACAGTTCAGCTGTGGTGTTTTCACACTGTGTTACAGAGCTCTCGGCATCTTGCAAAACTGAATGCTTTAACCAATTTTAAGTGATTTGGTAGTAACAAGTCGTCGCAACCATGCCAGGCCAGGCAGGTCCATATTGATTTGGGTAAATGGAAGCCCTTTTGAATACCTAATGTGCCTTTCCTCTGAGACAGGGGCACAATACAGGCAGGTAGACAGGTAGGGGAAGATTCTTTCACCTTGAGAGAGGTTCAGCAGCAAGTACTTTCCCCTGAGCCCCCTTAACCCTATTAAATACTCCAGCCACTCAACAGATAAAATTCAAGGCCCATCTGTTGTTGCTAACAGTTTAAGGCTATGGGCTCTCCTGTGCGTGAAAGGCGAAAACGAGCCTGATTTTAACCCATTTTTCTTACATGAGTACATTCCCATTGTCCTACAAACATCACCACCATCCGCATCCATCATCATCATTCCCCCAAATGGAAACTGTACGCACAAAACACTATCCCCCTGGTCCTCTCTCCCCCATGCCCTGGTCACTTCTATTTTCCTGTCTGTCTAGAGGAATTTGCTTATTGCAGGTACCTCAGCTACTGCAGCCTCCCAATACATGTCCTTTTGTGTCTAGCATATTTCACCGAGCATGATTTTTTTTCTTATTGAGTTGTAAGAGCTCTTTATATATTCTGGACATGAGTCCTTTGCTGGTCATGTACTAACTTGATGTACTAAACATATCTGCTCCCACCATTGTCTTTTCATTTCTTGTGGTATGTTTCGATGGGCTAAAGTTTTTTTTTTTTGAGACTACATCTCGCTATGTGCCCCTGGTGGGACTCAAACCATGATCCTTGGCCCTGGCCGCAGCTTCCTAGGCTGCCACTTACAGGCATGCGCCACCATGCCCAGCCAAACAATCTTTTAAAATAATCCTGTTCAAGAAATTTGTGTCTACCCTCCTATTTACTGAGGTCTTTAATTTCTCTCAAAAATTCTTATTAGATTATGCAAGCATATTGATACTTCCTGATGATACTGTAAATGATAAAGTTTAATGTTAGAATTTAGATTTAAGACCGGTCATGGTGGCACATGCCTGTAAGCAGCAGCCTAGGCAGCTGCGGCTGGGGCAAGGGATCACAGTTTGAGTCTCGCCAGGGGCACGTAGTGAGACCTAGTCCCAAAAAGATATAGCTGGGTGTGGTGGCGTGCGCTTGTAATCCCAGCTACCTGGGAAGCTGAGGCTGGGGATTGCTTGAGTCTGTGGTACCCCGGGCAACGTGAGCCAACGGTTCCACAGGCAAAAACAGAGACCTAGTCTCAAAAAAAAGAAAAATAATTTAGATTTAGTTTTACAAAAGAGTTATAAAAAATTATCAAGTTGGTTCAGAGAGCTCCCATAGTGGAATTAAATCTGGGCGCAATTAGGCACCAACACTAAATAGAGAGAGGACAATATTCAAACTTGGCATTCTCTGGGTTCTTCTACCCTTGCACACAATTGCAAGACTACTCAACAACAATAACAATAACAGGCTGGGTATGGTGGTGCAGGCCTGTAGGTGGCAGCCTAGGAAGCCAGGGCTGGGGCCAGGGATTGTGGTTCAAGTCCCACGGGGGGAACGTAGTGAGACCTAGTCCCAAAAAAAATAGCTGGGCGTGGTGGCGCGCGCCTATAATCCCAACTACCTGGGAAGCTGAGGCTGGGGATCGCTTGAGTCTGTGGTACCCCGGGTAACATGAGCCTGCAGTTCCACGGGCAAAGAATAGCAAGACCTAGTCTCAAGAAAAAAAAAAGAGAAAGAAAAAGAAAAACAACAATAACAAGGTTTACACACAAGGAGAGACCACCAAGAATTACTGAGGCCAAGAGTGTCCAGTTATCTTATCCCAGTTGCTGTCCAGTTTCTAAGTCCTAAAACGCTTCCAAGATGGTGTCTTCTCGCCCCTCCAGCCCTGAAACAGGCATTTACACAACGTCCAGTTTTCCAGCAGGCTCTCCTCTCGTGAGAGGTATACAGATTCCAAGTTTTCCAGGTTTTAAGTTTTCCAGCATTCACAGATTCCAAGTTTTCTAGCAAGCTAAATCCTTCTCAGAGGTCCAAATTCCAGATTTCAAACTAAAAGCCTGTACTTGTGTTTCTCATAACTTCTTCCTTTTCTCCAAGGTGGCCAAATCCCGGGGTGCCCACCTTCAGGGCCACAGCCTGTGCTAGGGCTGAAGCCCTTAATCACTGTCAGGCAAGGGATGGCGTGCTCCCACACTGCTCTACTGCGGCTTTTATCCTCTCCTGCCAGACACCACCCACTGTGCTTCTTTCCTCGCTTGTTCTCAAGGCATCTATCATCGGAACAATTTCTGATTGGCCTGCCTTGCCAACTGTGCACCCGGTTACAGCATCAATTCTAAAATTTAAAAAAAGGCCGGGTATGGTGGCACATGCCTGTAGGTGGCAGCCTAGGAAGCCACGGCCAGGGCCAGGGATGGTGGTTCGAGTTCAACTGGGGGCACGAAACGAGACCTAGTCCCAAAAAAATAGCTGGGCGTGGTGGTGTGCACCTGTAATCCCAGCTACCTGGGAAGCTGAGGCTGGAGATTGCTAGAGTCCGTGGTACCCTGGGCAACATGAGCCTGTAGTTCCACAGGTAAAAATAGCGAGGAATAGTCTCAAAAAAAAAAAAAATTAGGCTTATTTCTTTTTTTGATTTTTATTTTAAGAGACAAGGTCTCACTATGTTGTCCAGGATTGACTCGAACCCAAGGACTCAAGTGATTCCCCAGCCTCAGCCTCCCAGGTAACTGGGATTACAGGCGTATGCCACCATGCCCAGCTCAAATTAGGTTTATTTTTTTTAAATTTTTTTTTTTTTTGAGACCAGGTCTCGCTATTTTTGCCCGTGGAACCACAGGCTCACGTTGCCCGGGGTACCATGGACTCAAGCATCCCCCAGTCTCAGCTTCCCAGGAAGCTGGGATTACAGGCATGCTCCACCACGCCCAGCTATTTTTTTGGAACTAGGTCTCATTACGGGCCCCAGGTGGGACTCGACCCGCGATCCCTAGCCCTGGCTGCTTCATAGGCTGAAGCTTACAGGCATGAGCCACCGTGCCCGGTCTAGGTTTATTTCATTATCTGTTGTTGTAATATAGAAATACAGTAACACTTAGTATATTGACCTTCTATGTATCCGCTTTGTATACTTGCTTATTAATTATAATAATTTATCTCTTGGTCTTCTTGGATTTTCTACAGCCAATTATGTCATTTGTTAACTTCTTCCTTTCTCAACTCTCTTTTCCTGCTACTGTTCTAGCCTGAACCGCCAGGAAGTTTAATACATATGTTGAAGCATCCTATCCTCTTTTCCAATCTCTGTGAAAAACTTCCAATATTTTACTAGTTAAGTAGGTAGATGTAAATTGTAGATTTTTTTTTTTTGGTAGTTGTCTTTTATCTGATTGGGAAAATCCCCCCTCCTTCCCTAATCTCCTGAGAGTCTTTAAAAAAAAAATCATATGTTGATTTTTATTTTCTCTTTTGGATGGTGAATTGTATTACTGGATTTTCCCCCTCACATATCAGAATACTTTAAAATTCTCTTTCTCCTTTACTTTTGTTACATTAATTTTCAAGTATAAAACCAACCTTGCATTCCTGGAGTAAACCTAAACCAACCTCTGGCGATAGATGATCCTGTTTTCAAACCCCAGCGTTGGTATTCCCTGAGGTTTTCAAAGAGATGCTAAAACAATACAATTTGAAGGCCGGGCATGGTGGCGCATGCTTGTAGGCGGCAGCCTAGGAAGCTGTGGCCGGGGCCAGGGATCGTGGTTTGAGTCCCGCAGGGGGCATGTATCAAGACCTAGTTCCAAAAAAAATAGCTGGGCGTGGTGGCGTGCACCTGTAATCCCAGGTGGGAGGTTGAGGCTGGGGATGGCTTGAGTCCGTGGTACCCTGGGCAACGTGAACCTGCGGTTCCACGGGCAAAAACAGCGACACCTAGTCTCTGAACAACAACAAAATACAACGTGTCCAGTGTTTCTAGTTTCCTCCATGGAAGGCTGGGCAGGACAGCAACTAGACTGTCTCTGCCGAAACAGAGAAATCTTAATTTCCGTGTCTCTGTTACGGCCTCTTTCACGTTTAGATCATCACAGGAGAGGTTCACGAGGCACTGAGCAAAGGACTCTGAATTTCTGGTGCTGAAGCTCCCACTGTGTGCAGACAGTGACTCAGCCCAAAGCTGACCTGTCTCTTGCCATGCACGTGCACGCCTGCTCCTGGCAGACTGCCCACATGGGCCTTGGACCCCTCCACCCCCCATTTAGTGCTGTTGACACTTTTTCAGGTTACTGGGTTGTAGTTCCAGTCCAACCAGCTGACTGGTTGTATCACTGTGGCCATTGAGAGCTCAGAGAAATGCCTGGCAATTGTGTCTCCTCTTGATGGAGCTGTTGCTTTCACCCTGTTCTCCTAGAACCCCCTCCATCCTGCTCTGTCTCATGACATTGTTGGGATTTCTGGAACTGTAAATCCAATTTTCAGGACAGGTTCAAGATAACTTGGTGATCTCCTACAGCCTTGTGTTGGGCTGAATGTTGGTCCCCCCTAAATTTCCACATCCTATCCCCAAGAAGCTGCAAATGTTACCCATCCAGCCTCCAGGTATAACTAGGCTAAATATCCTGAGATGGGAGAGATGACTGGGTCCTAAATAGTCACAAGCATCCTAGAAGAAGGGAGTCAGGACAATCAAAGGAAGAAGTAGGAGGTATGATGATGGAAGCAAGAGATTAGAGAGATAGGCGGACAAAGTCTTGAGCCAAGGAATGCAGGTGACCTCGGACGCTGAAAAAGGCCAGGGGAGGATTCAGTCCTAGTTCCTCCAAAAGGTACCAGCCCTGCCAAGCCTTTGACTATACCCAGAAACACTGATCTGAACCTCTGACCTCCAGCTCTGAAGGAGGGAAATCAGTGCTGTTTTAAGCACTGACTGCGGCAATTTGCTGATAGGAAATGAATATGGTTCTCTATTTACACAACCCTTGAACATGAGAGTCAGGATCCAATATAGGTCTGGGATAACTTATTGACCAGCTAAGGGTGGGGCCGAAAGACATACAAACCTGTCTAACAGAAGCAAGCCAGGGGTGGAGCAGAGTATGGCAAAGGGATATAAGCAAGACACTGGTCTCCTCCAAGGAGTAGACGGTGCAGCCAGCGGGATGCTAAAGGGAGCGCAGTCCACCAGCAGATCCTAAGGTGAGTTTGCCCAGAGAAGATGCACAGATGGCTGATGGCAGCCAGAGCTATGAGCATGTGGGATAAATGGTTTTTATTTTACTAAAACCTAAATGAGTAATGGATTATATATATACATATATACATAAATAGGTATAAACAACAAAATGATTATTTAAAAAAGAAAGGTAAATGGAGAAAAATACTAAGACAAATCATATATTTAAACAAAGGTGGGAATTAAGGTGCTAAGCTGCAGAATAGAGTTAAAGGGCAAGGGAACTGGGAAAGATAAAACAAGAGACTGGGAAAGAGAAAATATTTACAAATACATACAAAAAACATATAGCAATATATAAAATATCTATCAACTTAAGAACACTACCCATTAGAAAAGTTAACAAAGGATATAAATAGGCTAATCACCCCCAAATACAAATATCCAATAAACAGACATATGTTGGTGCTTTTTCTTAAATTCATATATATATATATTAGAGACTAGGTCTCACTGTGTTGCTCAGGGTTGTCTCAAACCCCCAGACTCAAGTGATCCCTAGCCTCAGCCTCCCAGGTAGCTGGGATTACAGATGTGTGCCACCATGCCCAGCTTGTTGTTTTATAAAAAATAAAAATGAATCAGAAGCTTGCTAATTAAATTAACTATATCTAAAAATACACAAATTAACTAATTAAAAATTAATAATGGAGACAAGCGTTTCCCACCAGGGTTTTGGTCTGGGGTGTTTTGATGTGACTGGGGGAAGGGGCGAGGGTGGATGGCGCCACCTACTGTCAGACATGCTCACGTGGTCGGTGTTGAGTTGCAGGAGGTCAGGCTGAGATTGAGCCACTGGACAAAATGGGGGAATTTATCAACAGGGAGGCTGCTGAGAAAAACCAGGGGTGTCCCCGCTGAATGGGAGGCGCGTACGGGTCACGTAGGCTCTCTAATGCGATCATTTTGTGATGTTAATGCTTCACTGACGTGGACGTAACTGCAAGGCAGAAAGGAAACAGAAATCCCTTTTATGAACCAAAAATGAAAAGCCTCAGGGCTGGTGTATCCTGCTTCTTAAGGCCTGTGGGCCCCTGGGTCAGCCCTCGTCATTCTCGTGTGTGTAAGTCTAAGATGTGACCCTGATTTCTGGCAAAACGGGTCCAAAACAGCCAGTCAGAAACCCAGAGGCGAGGGCAGGCACACAGCTCACTCCGGGAGGTATCGGTGGGCGCCTGTGTGAGCAGTGATAGTGCCCATGATGCTAGAGCCCCAGGCCAGGTAGCTCCCTGGACCTCCTGAGCTCCCGACCACCTCCCCCCCCAAGGGCTCCTTCATGACAAAGCAAGGCCTCTGAGGAACCTGTCTCAGTGCCAAGTCTCACTTGTGCTGACGGGACCAGGCCTGGCCTTGGGGGCTCATCTTGGCTATCGCTGGTGAACTTGCTTTCATCTTCGAGACACAGTGTGACTGTGGGTCTGTTGCCTTAATGACCGAGTGGGTTGGTTCAGCCCCCTCAGCTCTGCCACGGGAGGTGAAAATAAGTCACAGGGGCTCTTCATGGAGTCACGGAGCTCCAGGCTCAGCAGCGCCACGATGCAGGAGGCCGGCCGGGCTCTCACCTGCACCCGCAGCCATGCGGCCTCGCTCGCTGCAGGGGCCGGGAAGAGACGCAGGTGTGATGCAACCGAGAAGCCGCGTCTCCAGCGGACTGAGTGTCCGGTGTTTGCACAGAATCCAGCCAGTGGGCAGACAGAAGGCGTGCTTGTTCACAGCGACTCCCACACGGGCCAGACCTGGAACTCCCGGCGCGATGAACAATGGCCTCCTGTGTTCCCGAGGCCCGAACCCTCGTTCCCACGTGGCCAGCGGCTCCTCTGTGCCCTGGCACCGAGCGTTGGCGCACCTGGGCTGGGGTGGCCCCATGCGGACCTGGGATGGTCACTCCTCCCTGCTCACCTGGGATGACCATGTATCTCTGCTCACCTGGGCTGACGGAGCTTCCTTGTTTGGCTGGGCCCATCGCCCCCACCTGCGTTCCGATACTTCCCTGTTTACCTGGGCAGCTGATACTTCCCTGTTCCCCTGGGCCAATCGCCCCCTCCCTGCTCCCTTCTTTTTCTTTGCCTCAAGGGGCCTCAGTCATGGAGCCGGGGTGATCCCCACGAGGAACAAAAGCTCCTTTCTCCTCCGTGACATCACGGGGCGATGGAAATGGCATCCTTGTGCCCACAGCGAGCGCTACACGCTGTAAGCCCCGGACAAACAGACGTTTAGAGTCAGACCGCAGCCCCCGGGACGCGGTGGGGGCAGCAAGTTCAGGGTCTCAGCCGATGCACGAGAACAAAAGCGAGGCCGGCAGAGCGCACGCTTCCCAAATCCCCGGGGCAGGAAAGCGTGTTTGCAGCGGATGGGAGGTTTCAGGGTCCAGGGGGACGGTGAATCAGGAGGAAGGTGGCCAAAGGGCCCGGATGGTGCCGCCGTCCCTGGAGTGGGCCCCCACAGAGGGGCCCCCGCTAGCTGAGGGCGCTCGGGTGGTCCGATCGCCTCCTTGACTCGACTTCCCCCCTTTCTCCACACCCAGGGCCTGCACGGAGGGGCGGTGGCCTGGTCTCTCCCCGAGCTGGTCTAGCGGAGCAGCCGGTCTGGCCTGGGGGTTGACCAGGTGGCTGCGATGCTCCACGGTGGGGCCGTAGGACGGCAGCCACTAGAGCCCCGTGCACTCCCCGCAAGGACTCTGTGGGGGCAGGAGAGCACCAGGCTCCTTGGGCATCCCCAAGAGCCAAGCACAGATGGGGGGGCTCGTGGGAAGCGGAGCCGAGACCGAGAGAGCGGGAACACTCTCGGAGGCCCACTCCCGGAGCCCCCACCCCACCCCGAGCGAGCGTCCGTCGCTGCCCCCTGGGCCCCATGGCCCGCTGCCCTCTCTGCTAGGTGTCCTTGCGCCCTGGCTCGGGCTGCTGCAGTCCTCGGCTCTGCCCCCGCCCTCACTGACCCCGACCTCCCGGGCTCATCATGAGCTTCGGGCTCCGGCCCTGCCGGGGGGCCCCCAGGCGCATCCACAGGGCCACACCCAGCCTGGCTGGGGCCTCCCGGAGCCGGGCAGGTGTGGTGGGCCGGGCGGCCCACTCAGCCCGGACCTGAGCGCGAGCGGCAGTTTCTGAAACCGCGGAGAGGAGAGGCAGGCCCCGCGCTCCGGCCCCAGTGCCCGCTGGCCGGCTGACCGGCGGTTCCCTCCCCCGCGAAGGCCGGGCCGCGCGTGGCTCTGCTCCGAGCACCACGTGGGCGTCTGCCCCGCGCCCGCAGGCAGGAGCCGGGCATCGCGGCCGGGGAAGCGGGGGTCGGCGGCAGAGAGCGCCTGCGCCGCTCGGCCGGGGTCACGGGTCAGGAGGCGGCTGCGCGGGGCCCAGGACGCCGCCGTCCACTGCCGGCTGCCCTCCACGGGGCTCAGCATGGCGGCCAGGCGGCCCTGCGCTGGGCCGGGAGGCGGCGGTGGGGCAGCTCCGCTCCCCGGCACCGGAGGCGCTTGGTCCCGGGCCAGGGGCGCCAGCCGCCCTCCGCCTGTGCCCTCCCTGAAGGGCACGGGAAATGCCAACCTGTCAGCGGGCATAAACCTGAACGTTTCTCCCTCAGCGGGTTGCAAGGACTGTTTGTCCCAGGGGCCGCGGCAGGGCTGGGCAGCGGACTGGCTTGGGCGGCCCCGGAAACGCCCACGTGTGCTGCGGGCGGGATGCGCTCAAGCTGGGGCTCTGGGGTCACGGGGGAGGGGAGGGCCCCCAGGAAGGACCCTGTGCCTCCCCCCCGCCCGGGCCCCCCCCATGCCTGGTGATGGAGGGCAGCCTTTGGGGGCAGTGGCCATGGCAGGGAAGGGGGATGTACCCCGGGGTCCCCGGATGCTGGGGATGCCCTCGCCCTCCGGTCAGAACAGGCCAGGAGGGGCACAGTGGGGGACCCCCCGCCGCACCCTTGGGGCCCACAAAGGCTGCCCTGTGCGCCCGCTGGACAGGACGTGGCCAGCTGTCCACCGCAGCGTGACGTCCAAGGGGCAGGGGCACGTGCCCGCCTTTGTGGGCCAGCAGTAGCTTCCGCGGGGGGTGGGGGGGGAGGGGGGCCAGGTCGGACCAGCCAGGGCAGGCCAGCCAGGTCGGCAACTTGGTATTTACAGGTTCGAGCTTTTAAAAGGCCAGCGCGCTCCGAGCACCAAGTCCTCCCGCGGCGCCATGACGGCTGTGCTCCCGCTGCTGCCCCTGCTGCTGCCCCTGCTGCTGCTGGGCGCCCAGGCCCAGCACGACTGGACCTACTCAGGTAAGCCGGGCCCTGCGAGACCCCCCACCCCGCGCCTCGCTGTGCGCCCAGGCAGAGCCACGCCTGGAGGAAGACAGAGGAGACAGAGAGCCCCCGCCCCGGACCCCCGAAGTCCGCCCAGCCGGGCGCCCCTCGTGGCCGCCTCAGAACCCAGACCCTCAGCTGCCAGCCGCCCCCAGCCCGCTCTGTGGCCCGGGCCCTGCTGACGCCCACGGCCCTGTCATGTCTCTTGTCCCATGGCCCAAGGCCCTGTCACCCGAACGCCGTTTTGGCCCCGCAGCCTCGACCCCTGGGCCTTCAGCCTCGTTCCCGCCCCGGCTGCGGCCAAGGCAGGAAGATGGGCTGGTGGGGCTCAGAGACAGAGCGCCCTCCGTGCCTCCACAGAGGCCTGGACCCCCTCTTTTGATCAGAGGGAGGGTCCCTGCAGCCTGTCTGTGGCCTTGGGGGGGTGCAGGGGCGGGGAGCGCAGGGGCGGGGGAGGGGCGCAGGGGCGGGGGTTGCAGGGGAGTGCGCGGGCCTGTGAGGCTGAGGGCAGCGGAGCGGAGGACCAGGCCAGACGGCTCCCACAGCTGTTCCCGGGGGCCTTCACCTCTGGCCCCCACCAGGGCCCTGGGTCTCCGCACCCCCTGTGTGCTGGTCCCGGGGCGAGCAGCGGGAGAGAGAATTCACAGCGCAGACCTGTCGCCCAGGGAGGCTCCGCCGCCTCTGGGGGCCCCTGCGAAGCCCTCGGACCTAGGGGTGGGGGGAGGCCCGCAGGATGCACCTCTCGGAACCCTTGAGAGATGCCCCGCCAGGCCTCTGGGGCCAGGAAGGCGCCTGGAGTTCTCACCTTTCGGGGATCCCCACTGAGATGGTCTGCATTTAAAGCAGAGGAGGCAGAGGGGTGAAGCAGCGGCTTTCCGCAGAAGGTGACAGGCCCCTGGTGGGCGACAGGCCCCCGCACACAGCTCCACCAACCTTCCACCCTGGCCGTGGAGAGGACTCGGGGCAGGCGGAGGGGAGCACTGAGCTTCCACGACGGGGGTGGGGCCGGCGCCTAGGGCTGCCTGGGGCTGAGCCACCCTGGAAAAGACTGGCTTTCAGCCCGCCCTCCCCCGCCTTAGGGAAGTGAACCTACTTTGGTGTGTTTTGAAGGGACGTTCGCGGTCACCAGAAGCGCCCTCCTCGCGCGGCGTGGGGCACGGACACCCAGCCGGTCTCGGCTGTATTTACAGCGACACCCCAAGGGCGGACACGCATGAGCAAGGGAGGGCTCGCAGCCGGGGTCCAGGGCTGGGAAGGGACCGCTGACACCCAGGGTGGAGGCCTGGGCTGGGCCAGGGGTGCCCGGGGTGAGCTGGGAGTCAGAACAGCTCCAGACACCGGGTGTGGAGCTGATCCCGATGCCCCTCCCACCTCCCCTGGGGGCCCGTGACTTTCTGGAAGGAGCTTGCCACCCCCCTCACCGCGGGCAGGGTCTGGGCCGCAGGCTGGGGGCCAGCCAGGCATCGGCCCTGTGACCATCTGGGCTCCCTCCTGTCCCAGATGGGTCCCTGGACGAAAAGCACTGGGCCAACGCGTACCCCAGCTGTGGGGGACACAGGCAGTCGCCCATCAACCTGCGGAGGAAGAACGTGCACTTCAACGCCTCGCTGACCGCCCTGGACCTGCAGGGCTATGACACCCAGGGCGGCAAGTTCCCCATCATCAACAACGGCCACACAGGTGAGGGGGCGCGTCCCGCGGGGTCCCTGCACCATCCCGGAGTGACCTCAGGGCCGAGGTGGGGGCGGGGCAGCTGGAGGACCGGGGATGGCCCTCCTCGACCTTCCGAGTCGGGGGCGTCTCTCTCCCCAGCTGACCTCCCTCCCAGCTCGCTCAGGTCCGGCCAGAGCCGCTCAGGCACAGGGGCCACGCTCTGAGCCCCTGCCTGGCCGCCCGAGAGTGGGGTACGCTGTACCCTGGCCTGCGCCACGTGGGCCCGAGCTGCGTGGAGCCTGATTAGCTCCAAGCGCTGGCCAGGTGGAGCCGTGTTTCCCACGGGGTGAAAGCTGTTTTCCGCCCCCTCCTAGCAAGGGGGTGGTGGTCAGGTGGGGGACGCGGGGTCTCGGGTCCCCCACTGCAGTCACCGGCACTGGACGGCGGTAAAACCCACGCTTCATGTTCACGCGGCGTCTCCCCGATTGTCTGAGGGCCCCCCCACCCCCACCATGAGGCGTGTAGGCAGGGACCGAAGCTGCTGGGGGGTCTCTGGCTGCCCAGTGGACCCACCCTGGCCCCGGGGCTCCGTGGCCAAGGCCCCTCAGGGCTCTCTCTCCCACGCGCACCCAGTCGGGCCAGTTCACTGCCCACGCACCTGGAGGGCCTTGGCTGGACGTGGGCCGGGGTACAGTCTGCAGCGGTGGAGCGCGAAGGCTACGCCCGGGGCGTGGCCGGCGGGCCACGCACCAGACAACTCAGAAAGGCCTCAGTTTATCGCTTGTGTCACGCGCCTCTCTCCAAAGTCACCTGGCACCCCCCTGCTCCCCCCCAGTGCCCCCAGGGAAAGGCCCTGATGCCCAAGGCAGAGGCAGCAGGGGAGAAGCTTGTGGGCTCCAGGGCACAGCTGGCCAAGGCCGCTCTGCAGGGCGGGGGCTCTGTACCGGGCATGGAGCCGGGGGCGCGAGCAGAGCCCCCACCCCGGGGAGCTGGTGCTTTCTCCCCCAGCTGCACAGGACCTTCTTCCTGGGCCTCTGCTGGGGTCCCTGGGCCTGGTGAACCGAATGTTCGGGTCCCCGTCTGCCCTC
>PVHY01023432.1:0-20975 GCA_004024945.1 Uropsilus gracilis
GATCCCTAGCCCCGGCCGCTTCATAGGCTGAAGCTTACAAGCACGAGCTACCGTGCCCGGCTTTAGCCTCAGAGTTTTGATTTCAGTTCCCTCTCGAATATATTTACTAGCGTAGCCCACGGGTGCTACCACTTTAACTGAACCAAACTAACTCATCAAATAGAGCTATAGCTTCTGCTCTATTTTCGGTCTCAATGAAACAGCGTCTCTGTCTGCCTACACATTTCCTTCCCCTGCGCACAGCAATCCAACTTCCTACCGTTGCTAGAATCCATGCATCCTTCATTCCCAAGGCCTCAGGTGGGGCCTATCCATCGTATTACTACTTAGTGCTATGTGAGAAATCGCCTCAAATACTAGCAGCTAAAAACATCTTCCTTCCTTGCCATCGTTGCAGGCTGGGCATTCAGGCACGGCTTAGCTGGACTCAGCATCTATTTCCCAGCTGAGCCAGAGTGTGGGCCAGAAGCACCGTTGTCACAGGCTCCAGTGAGGTAAGGTCTGCTTCCAAGGCTACTGATGTGACCATTGACCTGCCTCGGAAGATCTAATTCTCAGTTGATTCAAGTGATCGCAGGCAGGTTTCCGGTTCTAGGTGATTTTGAACCCAAACCTTCAGTTATTTGTCTGGGCCTCTCCAAAGGGTGTCTCAGAACATGGCAGCTGCCTTTGCAAGTCAGTCTGTAACTTGTGATCTAACCTGGGAAGTGCCACCCCATGGCTTCTGTTGTGTTCTGCTGTTAGGATTGAGTTACGAGTCCAGTCTGCCCTTAAGGAGAGAAGATTGCACAGGGGTTCAGATATCCAGAGATGGAGCTCATTGAGGACCACCCACAGTGCATCCACCAGAGCACCTTGTCCTCTGTCTGCAATGAAGCTCATGCCCCACCATCCTCACTGGCCTCCAGACCTCCAGGGTCTCCATGTTACCTCCATCCCTAGACCCAAATGACACTCCTGCACAAGCAATCTGATGATGCAATTCCTCATCTAGAAACCTTGGTTGGCAACCTGTGCCACCCACAGGACACACTCTACACACCTTGGCAAGTCATTCAAGCCTCTCCATGACCTGTTCTTGGCTTGTTAGCTCCATAGTCATATTTCCCAGCACCACACACCTCCCTGCTGCAATACCAGACTCCCGGAGATCCTCAGGTTCCAGGAAACGAGCCAGGTTCTTTGTAGTTCACAGTGTCAGGTGGAGTGGAGAGCACATGTCCCTCTCTCTGACCTGGTCTTGATACCTGGCCATTGTCCTTCGGGGACAGCTTCCAAGGCACCTCCACTGAGGTGCCCCCCCCCCCGCCTTTGTGTTCTCCTGGGCTCTTCGACCAAAGTGCTGCTGGGGAATTTGCACCTTGACTGGCATGTGCTAGGTGGCACTGGAAGGAAGTCCATCATTTTCCTTAATAAACTGAAAGAAAGAAGCTGGGTGTGGTGGCGCGTGCCTATAATCCAAGCACTGGGAGGCAAGAGGCCAGGGATCGCATGAGTTCACGGATTCGAGACTACCCTGGGCAACATAGCGAGACCTGGTTCTCTAAAAAGCAGCCGGATGTGGTGGTGGGCGTCTGTAATCCCAGCTACCTGGGAGGCTGAGGTTGGGGGTCGCTTGAGTCAGCGGGATCTGGACTACTCCGGGCAACATAGCAAGACCTAGTCTCAAAATAAATAAATATATAGATAAAATGAAAGAAATAAAAGAAAAGAAATTTCTCTGTAAGAAATCTTAAGAATAGAAACATCTGAGAAGGGCCTAGTACTCCGAAGTTCAAATGAGGCGAAACTTGAGGCACCTGAGGAAAGGAGAGGGTTTGCCTTAGGTGGCAGAGCTCGAACATGAATAACGTCTCCACAACTGACTGCATCCACTCTTTTGACTGCCACTAGGGTAGCTCCACGGCGCTTCGGTTCCCCGTGACCCCCAGTTGCTGATTCTCTGAAGGTCTGGAAAATAGAAGTTCAGTAAAAGTGTAGGTGCTTCTGGTCTGGGTTCATCTACATCCTAGCACTGGCTCCAGCTTGCGTGAACATGAACGTCCTTTAGCGTAAGGTGGCGAGGATCACGCTCTCGTCTTGGGCTAAGGGACCTGAAGAAGTTGTGTCCGCTGTTGAGTTTCTGTCTCAGGGCTGGATGCGTTGGCGGCAGTGGATGGGTTCCCCGAGGCCCCTGGTCACTGAGTGCTCCATTCTCTCTTGGCACACCCAGGCCTCCCCTTCGTGGGCGTGCGCTTGCAAAACCTAACGACGGGCTGGTCGTTGCTGCTGCTGCGTTTCTTGGGACGGAGAGGAAAGGGCCAGGCTCTGAGCATCAAGTCACCGAGAAAGTCTTCCAGAGCCGGGACCTTAGAGCTGGACAGACGGCAAATCTCAGTCCTCCCGAGGTCCAAATATTGTTTTGTTTTTTTTTAAACCTATTTTGCTAACCTCTCTGAGCTTAACCTCGCTAACTTGCTCCACACAGAACTCACCGTAAAGCCTTGGTTTAGTTTCAGTAGGATGGCGCATGTTATTGCAGGCTTGGAGGAAGCGAAAAGCCCACATTGCAAGTGAATATTAAACTATGGCCTCTACTATATCAGTTCATAGAGTTTCCTAAGCCAGCCTGTCAGTTCATGGAGCTTCCTAAACCAGCCTATCAGTTCATGGAGCTTCCTAAACCAGCCTATCAGTTCATGGAGCTTCCTAAACCAGCCTATCAGTTCATGGAGCTTCCTAAGCCCGCCTACTGTGCTCATTAGCTGTGTAACCTTGGACAGGTTTCCTAACCTCTCCGAGCCTCTGATGTTCTTGTCTGTAAAATGGCTATAGCTTTGCTATAGCTTCATGGGACTCAGCTTTACCCTCCTGGTACAGTGGAAAGAACATGCTCTTGGCAATCAAAATTCATCTTAGATGTCTTGCTTATATTTCTTTCTTTTCTTTTCTTTACTTTTCTTTTCTTTTTTGAGACTAGGTCTTGTTATTTTTGCTCGTGGAACAGCAGGCTCAAGTTGCCTGGGGTACCACGGACTCAAACAATCCCCAGCCTCAGCTTCCCAGGTAGCTGGGATTATAGGCGCGTGCCACCACGTCCAGCTATTTTTGTTTGTTTGTTTGTTTTTGAGACTAGGTCTCGCTATTTTTGCCTGTGGAACCGCAGGCTCTCGTTGCCTGGGGTACCACAGACTCAAGCAATCCCCAGCCTCAGCTTCCCAGATAGCTGGGATGACAGGTGCGCACCACCACGCCCAGCTATTTTTTTGGAACTAGGTCTCGCTACAGGCCCCAGGCGGGACTCGAACCGCGATCCCTAGCCCCGGCCGCTTCATAGGCTGAAGCTTACAAGCACGAGCCACCGTGCCCAGCCTCAGCTATTTTTTTTTTTTTGAACTAGGTCTTGCTACGTTGCCCCGAGCGGGACTCGAACCGCAATCCCTGGTCCCTGCCGTGGCTTCCTAGGCTGCTGCTTACAGGAATGTGCCACCGTGCCCAGCCTCTTGCTTATATTTCTATAGCACACACTAGCCATGAAATTTTCTTAGGCCTGAGTGGAATTCATAGCACTCTTTTCAGAAGAGGTTGCTCTAATTTTATTTATTTATATTTTATTTTTTAAATTGATTGCACATGTATATATTTTACATCATTGTCTACCCCGAGCTTCTCCCACCACCTTGTCACCTGTGAACCATCATCTTAATCTCTTTGCCCTCTCCCTCCCCTGGTTTTACTCCCTCCTCCTCTCTTGCTCTATGCTTCAATTCTACTGACAGTTTTAAATTTTCCTTGTCCTTTTGTTTGTTTTCCCTCTATCCCGCATATAGGTGAGATCATCCAGTGTTTCTCTTTATCGTTTAGGCTTATTTCTGCTAACATGTTCCTTCTAGGTCCATCCATGTTATCACAAATGCATCCAGTTTGTCTTTTTTGGTTACTGACTACTACTTCATTATGTACATATTCTACAATCTTCTGATCCATTTGTCTGTTTGTGGGCATTTGGGTTGTTTCCATATCCTGGCTATTGTAAACAGTGCTGCAGTAAACAGGCAAGTATAGGTGTCTTTTTGAATTAGTGTTTTTATGTCCTGGGGTAGATTCCCAGTAGTGGGATTGCTGGGTCAAATGGTAGTTCCATTTTCAGTAGCTTGAGGGTCCTCCACACAGCTTTCCCTAGTGGCTGGAGCAGTTCGCATCTCCCAGCAGCAGTGTAAGAGTTCCTTTCTCTCCATATCCATGCCAGCACTTGTTGTTGCCTGGCTTTCTGTAATTTTACACGTTTTCTGCATCACTTTGACCACTCTATTCCTATTTCCTCATTATAAAACATTTGTTCTAACAGCACAAATCTCAAACTTGTGTAGTGATCGTCCACCCACCATTTGGTTCTGTGATCAAGACCAACGATGCCAGACTCCCCACAAGGGCATGAGGCAATCTAGGAACTACAGAATGGGTTTGTTTTTCTGGAGCTTGCAGGGCAGGCCCAGGCTGGTGCCAGGACATCTTGGGAAAGCAAGGAAAGGTGACCAGACAGGGGCTTTTATTGGGCTTGGTGGGTAGGCGAGGTTGAGGGTGCCCACATGTGGGCAAGGGCTGGTGTAGTCTGAATCTCTAAAGGAATGAGAGGAGGGAGCACTCGACTTTCTTCTCGGCTTACCCAGATGTGGGGAATAATGGGGTGGGGAGGAAAGCATTGGCTGTAAGGAGGCAAACACCGAGTCAGACCCTGTATCACACGTTGTGACTCAGCACATGAGAGAACAGCCGAGGCGCTCCCTGACTCCCTGGCGCTCATTGGCCATGACTCAAGCCACAAATGTTGACAGGGTCATTGAGCTGCTGTGAATAAATCTGTGATTTCCTAATGCTGGGGGCCGAGGTATAGCGGGCAGAGCACAGAGCAGACCACTGGGCCTCCTGGAACCCGCCCCTCAGCAGCCCCTGTGAAATCAGCTTGGTCAATGTGCTATCCTGTCAGGGCTAAAATGGAGTGGAGGGAAGGGTGAGATGTTCCTCGAGGCTCCCTGGGGGGGTCTAACCATACCTGGAAGCCATCCTGGTTGGTTCATGCATTAGATGATATCACCAATGCATGAACACTTGATTTCTCTTTCTGCCCACTGTCTACTACATTCCAATCATGACATGTTATTCATACCTTTAAGACAGATTTAAACCAGCAGCATCAAGAACTCAACTGAAAATAGAAATGGAAAGGAGTAGCCCTCGTTGAAGTTCCAGTAGTTTAACTATTATCCCACAACTTTCCCACAGTCAGAAGATGTGCGATACCACCCTTGTCTGAAAGAGCCCCAGAAGTGCCATTCTTACAAAGCAGTCTTCTTTCTTGGGGCGCGGGGAGTCTTTATTGTAAATATGCCCACTGGAAAAAATTTATTTGAAATGAGAAAGGATGGGAGAGATGGGAAATAAAGGTGCTGCCTACAGGAAACATTTAAAAGCTCACCCCCAGTGATGAGATGAGATGTCACCAGCATGAATGACTTATCTCCATCCAAAGAATATTTCCTCTGGGAGCAAGTCAGCCCAACACACCTGGAGTGGGTACCAGTTTGCAGGAAAAGACACATGAGTACAGCAAGTTTTTGATGGACATTTCTCAGGGACAAACGAGGTTGAAAGACAATTTCCCAGGAGATCGGAACTTGTTTACCCAGAGCAATGCCTGATGTCTAAACTCTCAGATGTCCTTCAAGTCAGTCACGCATAAAAACATTCTTGTTGACAGTGAGTTTCAATCGACTTTTGATCACTTTCTTCAAGCCTGTCAGCACTTCAATTGCAGTTCATTTGGGGAGGATGGAAGGGCCTAGACTGTGAAGGGGGCTAAGAGGGTGCAGCTCAGGCTCATGTTTGCTAGAAAAGTGACAACCACTTCATTCGACCTTCTTTGCATCTGGGGATGTCACATACATCTCTCTGTCCTTCGTGGGAGAAGATGTGTAAGCCACAATTTTGCGCTGAGTCATGTTTCCTGAATCTTACCTTTGAGATATATGTATCTATCCATCTATAGATCTACATATCTGTGCACCTATCGCTTATACATCTGTCTGCAAATGTCTTAGAGGAGATATTTCTACTACAGACTCATGTTGGGGAGTGTCGTGTACCATGAAACCGATGGTCACATCCATGTGACATTTGAGTTGGCAATGTCCCAGCCAAGTGAATAGCCAGCTTGAATATCTCCATGGATGAACCAATCACTACCACGTGAGGTATCCTGTTCCCTCTCTGGAAAGCTCTTACTATGCTGTATCTCACTTCCATCCATTCATCCTAGTGAACATTTACCAAGTTTATTCTCCATTTGTTCTAGGGAAATCCTGTGTGCTAAGGTTATTCATCTCCAGACCAATCATTCTCATGTCTCTCCACTTTCTCTCACTTGGATGCTTCTAGGTTTCCTTTAGCATTCTCCAGTTCCTCTGCAGGAATAGTTACTATGCAGCAGTGAAATCTGAACACACTGGCCCCCTGGCGTGGAGCTTGCCTAGCTCAGAGTGCAGAACTCACTTGCCACTTGAGACCGCACGCTCCGTCAGCCAGACGTCCGTGGACACACACACATTGATTTAAGTTTCACGTTAGTCAATGTAGCTACTCGGTGCAACAGTCTTTGTGCAGTCCTGAATCTGTCATCCAACATAGCCTTCCTGGCTGTTCCTCTGTGGAGGCAGCATGGCCCACTTTACATGTGTATGTAGCTATAAAACTGGGTTTCCCGCTTAAAATGAAAGCAAGCAAGCAAGCTACCGAGTTCATTTGGGTCACCGGTAATTACCAACTTACTCTCCACATACCGCCTGCCCTTATGAACCAGAGAGTGAAAGAGACACTGATTTCTTGTCAGCTTCTTCTTCCAGCCCTGTGTATTTATAGCAGCTCTGGATGGCTGGCATGTCATCAGGACCTCCTCCGTCTATGCCAATTTCCCTGCCCACAGTGAGGTTAAGTCACCACTACCCGGGATGCAGGATTTCAGCTTGAGCCAAGGAATTGCATCCCATCTAGCAAGAAGTGACCTGGACTGTGAGGGCCACATATCACCAGGGTGGCCTCTTGAAAGAGGCTGGGACACCCTTTCCGAGAGGGACACACCCGGCGTTCTTTTCAGGGAAGGAATCTGAAAGGAAGGAGTCGACTCCTTAAATAGCTGGACTAGAACCTAAAAGGCTGCTGGACAATGTCCAGCGAGAGGAAGAACCCCACCAGCCACATGGTGCCAGCCCGGCTCACCACAGCTCAGACACTCGCCACGGTAACGACTCCAGCTCAGACTGACATCAAGACGAACAGACTGGCATGGGGCCCATGGGACTTTAAACCCTTGAAAGTCCATGAACTTCTAGAATCTGGTCTTCGTAGGCACTGTTAAACTGAACCATCTACAGTATTTTTGGTCCCCAATATTAGCAGTCCCCCTCAGGTTTCAGTAAGTACACTACTTGCTAAAAAACGGTTGCTTCTCAGCGACATCCTTTGAGTCTACCAGTAGCTGCCAAATTCCAAGAGCTGCTACTCTTGTGATTCACTGACCATGTAATTGACCATGGAATTTATTCAGTCTTTTCTTTTACTTGTATCTAGACAGATAAGAAAGAGCGTCTCTTCAGTCCTGCAGAAATTAAATGTAACAGCTTGGGTTATATGCCCTGAGTGATGAAGCAGTTGCACTCCCTGAAGTACATAAATAAAAAGACACACACACACACACACACACACACACGCACACGCACATTCACAGAATTCTATGGAAGGGCCATACTTCAAACTGTTTTCTTTTTTTTTTTTTTTACTGATGAGAGATGCAAGCTTGTAAGGGGAAGGGATTTTGTCAAGGTCACACCAGGCCTTAGCGGTAGTGTCTGGACGAAGACTTAGGGCTTCTGCCTGCCAGTTCAGAGTCCTTGCCTCCTTAAGGTGCTAAAACTTAATTGCAAAAACATTTAAAAAAGAAATTCATCGCATGTCCTTGTTGATGAGGGAAGGGAACTCTGCTAGGGAAGCCTACTTGACCCAGAGTAAGAGCACCTCGCTTTCTCTTTGGAAAAATTAAAAATTATGCAGGGTTTGTTTTGAGCTATACTCTTTCACTCATGCAAGTGAATGACTTGGTACCTTTTAAAATGTATTGAAAAAAACGGTTGTATGTGGGCCATAGTGGGTGCCCTAGAGGTGCACGTAGAGAAATCTAAGAACGTGTATAGCGCTGGGTCTCAATTCGTCTCCTCTTCATGCGTAGACGTGCATTTGCCTTGGGCGGAGAGGGAGTCCTAACTTTTGCTTTAAAAGTGTCGTCACCACTCACAGGACTTTGTGGTAATCAATGTAACCTATGTAACAGCATATAATAAGGTAATGTTAGCTAGCGGACCGCCTAAGAGTGAAAATACTTTGCCCAGACAGTAGTTTAAGCAGAATGTATGTATGGCCGGTGTTCGGTTCTCCAGCTTGGCTGCCTGTTGCTTTCCCAGCATGCTTTCTCTCCATCCGGGATGTTTACTGACCCCCAAACAGCCCTGGCCATGTCATTCACATGCTGCGGAAAGCCGCAAGGGGCCGGGAGAGGCCTGGCACACAGCCAGAGACCCTTGGGAGAGAACTTGAGCTCCCGCATGCTGCTTCCTTTCTTAGCAGCTACTACGGGGCACACTTTGTCGCCCTAACTGGCCATGTTCTGACTGGAGTTTGGCAGCTGTTGTCAGTACTATCGGCCTTTCAGGGTTCCCTCTGCCTGTATCTTCTAGACAGTCTTTGGCAGCTGCGTGACTTGCAGATATTTTCTCCCAGTCTGTAGCTTGTTTCGGCATCTTCTTCACAGGATGAAATGCTTTGGTTCATTGACGAGGCCAGTTTGTCAGTGTCTCCTCCTACAGCCTGCTCTGGGGAGCAACTCGAGAAACTCCTTAGCAATCCTAGGTTCCAAAGACTTTCTCCTATGCTTATTTTCAAGAAGTTTCATAGCTTTCTGCTTTACAATTAAGTGTGCGATTCATCTGAGTCAATGTCCGCACACGGTATGAGGTTGAGGTGAATATTATCCATTTCTCTATGGATGTTCAATTGGTCCAACATCATTTACTGGAAACAGCATGGAATTCCTTTCGTACCTTTGTCAAGAATTATTTGGGCTTATTTGTACGAGTCCATTTCCGGGGTCCCTCTTCTGTTCCCCTCATGAGTGTGTAAAACTCTCTGTCAATATCACCTTGTCGTGGGTACTGTGGTTTCTTTTTTATGTTTTGTTTTGTTTTGTTTTTTTGAGACTAGGTCTCGCTATTTTTGCCCGTGGAACCGCAGGCTCATGTTGCCCGGGGTACCACAGACTCAAGCAATCCCCAGCCTCAGCTTCCCAGGTAGCTGGGATTACAGGCGCGCACCACCACACCTAGCTATTTTTTTTTTTTTTTGGAACTAGGTCTTGCTATGGGCCCCAGGCAGGACTCGAACCGCTATCCCTAGCCCCAGCCGCTTCATAGGCTGAAGCTTACAGGCACGAGCCACCGTGCCTGGCCGGTACTGTGGTTTCATACTGAGGTTTACTGGTAGGTACGGTGAGTTTTTCTGTTATTGGTCTTTTTCAAGAATGTTCAGTTATTCTAGTTCAATTTTCTTGACTGTTTACAGTTGCATGGTCTCTTTGTGCTCTACTGATGCATCTCAGTATAAACCCTCCCATTGGCAATGAGGCACCTAGCTCTCACCCTTTTTTGGCCCTTAGGACATGGTTTCCCTCGATGGTACTTTTGAGGTGACTTAGACATTGTGAAGCACCCCTCCTGCCACTCTCTTGGGGCAAGGAGGACAGACAGATGCTAGAGAGACCAGCATACTGTGGTTGGAGAAAGGGGTTTTCTTGAAAGCCTCATACAGAGCCTTCCCAAACTAACCTTCCATCCACAGCTTCTGTTCCTGTGTTCAATTCTGTTGACATGTATTACAGAGAGAGGGGTGTCGCTACCAACGCCTTCCCTGCAGCCACCTAATCAGTGGTTCATTCTGCTCTCTCCTGCTCTGCTCATCGTTTAGTATTTTGGATGTCTTGTCTAAAATTCCTTCAAGGAAATGTGGCCATATTTCAGTCTCTATGGTGATGTGAATTATTCCACTTGTCTTCAACAAATCTTTCTTATGTGCTGACTTTTCTATGGTCTTCCGTCTAAGCATGATTTTTCCATTTTTAAATGATTGGACAAAAATTTCATGACAGCAGAGAGCTGTATTTCGATCTTGATGTCTAAAATAAAAATTGGAACACATCCACGCTTCATTCAAAGACCGTCTAAGGTTGCTTTTGTGCTGAAATGCTAGAGTTGAATATTTGAAGTAGCAACAATGAACTTTAAACTATTTACTTACTATTTGGTCCTTTAAGAAAAAGTTTATCAATTTCTCTCTATCCTTTTCCGCTGATATATTTGCTTATCCTGATACTAATACCACCACACCATGTGCTCATCTTGTTTGGTATTTGGTACTTAGGGGTTTGGAGGAATTGGTGCATTTCTTTCTTTCTTTCTTTCTTTTTTTTTTTTGAGACTAGGTCTCATTATGTGCCCAGGGTAGTCCCAATCCCGCAGACTCAAGTGATCCCCAGCCTCAGCCTCCCATGTAGCTGGGATTACAGGCACCTGCCACCACGCCCGGCTGCTTTTTTGGGATCTGGTTTCGCTATCTTGCCTGAGGTAGTCTCGAACCTGTGAACTCAAGTGATCCTGGGCCTCTTGGCTCCCAGGGCTTGGATTATAGGCATGCACCACCATGCCTGGCTGTATTTCCGAGTTGTTTATAGTATACCTTTATTCTTTCAATAAGGAAAAGAGGCCCCTTGTAGTGACAGCCTCTTTTCTATTCCTGAAATCAACTAGTCACTTTTCTACAATTTTGGTCAGTCTAGCTACAAGTTTAGAAGGTTCATGGATTCTTCCCAGAGAAACATCTTTTCATTTCATTAATTTCTTCTATTGTTTCTAATTTCATCGATTTCTGTTTTGGTCCTTTTAATTCTCTGATTTCTATTTGCTTTGGGTTTAGTTTACTCTTCTAGTTCTAAGTTCTAGAGGAAAGAATTTATAGTATTTATTTGAGAACTTCCCTTAATTGTAAGCATTTAGTAGTTCTAGAGGTAAGAATTTATAGTATTTATTTGAGACCTTTCCTTAATTATAAGCATTTAGTAGTCTGTATCTCCCGCTCACCTTTAACTTTAGCTTCCTATATATTTTGATATGTTCTGTTTCCATAAATAAATTCAGTTGTATGGATGGATTTAAATCTTTTTTCTTTTGAGACTTCTTAAATCATAGATTATTTACATTAACTTCCTAAGATCTAGATGATTGCTTATGCACTTTCTGCTGCTGACTTTCTATTTTGACTCCATTGCTGTCAGAAAATATACTCTATTTTCTGTACTTAAAAGAAATTGATTTCAGTACTTAAAAAGTTTGTTTCATGGTCCAGAATGTGGTCTGTTCTGGGTCATGTACTCAAAAAGAATGTGTATATATATTCTTTTTTGTATATACATTATTTTAATACAGTTTTCTTGTATTATCTTTGTTTTTTTTACAAATAATTTATTTATATATAAATTTCACATCTTTGTAATCCCTGGGATTCACCCCCCCACCCTCCCTGACCATTCCCACTTTGCCCCGCCCCCACGGAGTTGTGTACTTCAATTTGGTTATTAGCTTGTTTTGACTGTTCTTCATGGCTTTTTGTTTATCTTTCCCATATTCCATATAATAGTGAAAACATTTGGTGTCTGTGTTTTTCTTTTTGACTTGTTTCTGCTAATATGATTTCTTCTAGGTACATCCATGTTACCATAAATTCATCTAATTTGTTATTTTTAATTGATGAGTAATATTCTATTGTGTATATA
Source organism: Uropsilus gracilis (assembly GCA_004024945.1). NCBI lineage: Eukaryota > Metazoa > Chordata > Mammalia > Eulipotyphla > Talpidae > Uropsilus > Uropsilus gracilis. The sequence continues at coordinate 11,906 of PVHY01023432.1, forward strand.
GACCACATATTTTTCATCCATTTGTCTGTTTTGTGACATTTGGGTAGAATGTATAATCTAATGTTCTCTAAGCATTAGATGGAATGCTCTCTAAAGGCTAACTGGAAGCTCACTACTAGACATCTTCAGGTCTGTTATATTCTGGTAGCTTTTCTGGCTTAATTTATCAAGATTAAAATATACTTTGAAATCATACCCATTCTTAAAACTGAAGCAAAATTAGTAGACATTTGAGAACTACAGAGTCTTAATTTCAAATCATGACTCTTCACTCACTGTGTATCCTTACATGGGTCACTTTACCTATGTGGGCCTCAGTTTCACCACCTGTAAAATGGGCATAATTTTAGAATCTAGCCCACCAGTTCTTTGTGGGTCTTTTTTTTTCTTCTTTGTGGGGTTTGTGTGAAAAAGTACCAGAGAGCTGGAGACTTCTAGTGTGGAGTTTCAGAGATTATGAATCATTTCCTATATGGTTTCTTCTATTTGAATGCTACCAGGAGTTCAAAGGCCTTATGTCAGTTTTCAATCTATTCTGTCCGCTTGTATTTAACTGTTATTTGTTTGACCATGTGTTCACCAGCAATTTACCAAAAGGATTGTAAACTGAGTATTGAATGTCTGCAAAGCAATAGTTGAATATAAGTAAATAAATTTCAAGTAAAGAATAGTTGATTGTTAATAGCTCTCCCCCAACTCTCGCCCCACCAAAGAAAAATTTAAAAATAATTGGTTTAATGAAAAGAAATGTAGGCATCACAAAGAACTAGATGAATGTGGTATTTTGCTATTATTTACTTTTCAGTCTGGTTATTACAGAGATACCCTGGCAATATATTACCCATTTCAACTTAGGTCGGAGTGCATTCAAATAAAAAAACCCAATAAATAAGCAGAGACAGTTCAAGTGGGCTTTCAAAAACCAGACTAATGAGAAATTGCAGGTAAAAAATAGTCACTCTGCTGAAAAAATGTCTCTCAAATAGATCATTTCCTGGCATCCAGACAAGGTCAGTTCGAGGCAGCACAGTGGGCTGTAGCTAAAGCATGAACTTTAAAATCAGAAAAACAGAGAGTTGAATTCAGTACTTTTCAGGTTACGATGGATGGGACCTGACTTAGATCTCAGATGTAAGAAATGGAGTTGGTGTTGACTAGTTCCTGGCACTGTGGTCAGCTTCTGGGCACTGATATGTTTAGTGCCCAGAATGCTGCCTGACTCAGAAGAGTAGATGCTTGCCTCATCTTTAGAAAGGACTTCATTAGATTTTCTAGCCTCTCTTTTATGAACATCTGTTAACTAACAGAATGGCCTTGCTTGGGCTTTTAAGCCTTCTGTTCTTTTTTTTTTTTTTTTCCTGAGACTAGGTCTCCCTATTTTTGCCCATGGAACCGCAGGCTCACCTTGTCCGGGGTACCATGGACTCAAGCAACCCCCAGCCTCAGCTTCCCAGGTAGCTGGGATTACAGGCGTGTGCCACCACGCCCAACTATTTTTGGGGGACTAGGTCTTGCTACGTGCCCCCAGCGGGACTCAAACCACGATCCCTGGCCCCGGCTGTGGCTTCCTAGGCTGCTACCTACAGGCATACGCCACCATGCCCTGCTAAGCCTTCTGTTCTTATACAACATATGTCCTTTCAGCTTTTGGGTTGTTTCTATAGTTAGTGTCTTCCAGAGAAAAATCAAACTACTATGTGAACTCCTGGACTGAAAAATCATCTAGGCTCCCAAGCCCGGGCTAAAATTCCCCTGTCTATGGTCAACTTCCTAGCCTAGCCTGCTCTTCAACCACACAACCCAAAAGCAAACCTCTGAACTGACCATCTTGTTTTACTTGCTCAGTGAATGCCTTTGTCCCCTTTCTTCATGGAGCAGATCTCTCAGACCCCTGAACAACCCTCTGTGTCTTATTTCCACATTCATCTTTCTGAGCATCTACTGCTCAGACAACCAACTCCATTTTCTCATCTGGGCTTTGAATCTTAAACTTCCTAACTCCCTAGAGACTCAATGAGCCTCATCTCTTCTGTATTTCAACCTCATGTTTTCTACTGGAGTCTTCTTATAATCTTAGAACATGACCAAATTTCTCTTACCATCATACCACTAAAACCGAATCATTCATTACATCCGACATCCACTAAGCATCTGTCCTGTCCGAACATTTATAGATGACCTTTTGGAAACAGTTGCCTGCAATCAATGTCCATGTTTCCTCACTTCTTCCATGTCATTTAGCCTATGATCATAGAAACCTTCACCACGCCACTGAATCTATTCTCATTCAGAGAATAAGGAGTGACATATAGCACAGTGTTAGGATGTAGGTTCTGTTGCTATAATAGAAATCAAATATAAGAATGGCTTAAGTGAGATGGAAGTTGCTTTCTTTCTAATAAAACCAGGAGGTAGGTAGGCTGGGGTTGGTGTCGTGATACCGACCCATGTATAATGCAGGAAACCAGGTTCCTTCTAGCATGATATTTAGCCATCCCTAAGATATTACCTTGTAATATCAAAGATGGCTCATGCTGCCACACAGCCAATGGGAAGGAGAAAAATGAAAGGGGAAGGACTGTCTTTTGTATTTAAGGCTACAATATAGATATTGCACACATCAATTCTACCCACATTCAGTGACCAAAATTTCATTGTATAGCCTAAGTTAAGTCTGCAATGGAGGTTGGAAATAAGGTTTTCAGTTGCAGTGGTGATACGTCGGCTAAATATTCTATTATGGAAGAAGTGAAGGAGTATTAGGTAAGCACTAGCAGTCTTTGCCATGTGAACCACATCATTTAAAAACTCTTGCTAGCACATATGCAGTCAGAGGCTGGTTTCTAGAAGCTTCCTTCTAGCTTACTCATTCCCAAATCTACAGTGCCAGGTATTAGATCTGATTTACATCCCCAAACATCTCCTGTGGATATCTGATTCTTTCTCAACCTTGCATAGGGATATGGCAACAGAGGATAGTAGTGAAGAATAGAGAAAGGTTCATGAGAACAGGATGTTTGCCTAACTAATGTTTATTGCTATATCTTTGGGCCCTAGTAAGAGTCTAACTCATAGGAACTGCTTCATAAATATTTTCTGAATGAATGGATATGTATACATGCATTTAATTCTGATGGGGGAAAGGGGAGTGGGAAGGGGCTGTGGCCTTCCCCAGCCACAGGTTATGGGTCACTCCAACAGGGCATTCCAGTGCCAAGTGAGAGTAGCCAAAAGCTGAAGCAGAAGAGCAGATACAGTCTTCTGAGTTCAACCATTTCAAATGTAGTCTTTCCTGAGTGAACTTAGAATGGTGTGCATATAGCATGGGGTTTCCAACACGGTTTTAGGCCAACAGCTTCTGTTTGGAAGCAAATGGATAACACTTCTCTCCTAATAAAAGTTGCAATATCCTATTTCAACAAGGGCAACGCATATTCCCCTCTGCAAGCAGGAATCCTGAATTAATTGCTTAGCTCATTCATTGGTTAGTCACCTTTGTCAGGTTACCTGTAGGAGGTTGACAACCAATGCCATTTTTCAGGATGACTTGAGAAACTTGCCAGCATTTCAGCTTTGCCAAAAAAAAAAAAAAGTCTCTTGGAAAGAATTACAATGACACCACAGGGGCAGAGGTGCTTGATAGGTTACTTCCTGCCAATTCCTTGAGTAAAATCCTACTGTAAACAGATCACTCTGGTTGGGAACCAAAACATCTATCCTCTATCATTGTTTGTCCTTCCTACAGAAACAAGAAAAACTAAATACTAGTCTTACCAGACTTTCCGAAAGTTAGTGTGGCCATACCCACAATGTCAGCCAATGAGAGATAAGTTTCGATTGGCTGAGGGCTCTTGGAGAAATTTTTGTTTTCCTGAGAGTAAATCCTTTCCCCCTTTAACTTTCTTGAACATGGACTTGATGCCTGAAGCCACAGTGGTCATCTTGGGACTGTGAAATAATAGACATGAAGGTCAAAGCAACACAATCAGGATGATGAACATAAAGACAGAGCCTGGTTTCAAGAGCTTCTGAACCAAGATAGCAACTTCCTGCATTTCAACTTGCTATACTATTTGTTGTATTTTAGAGAAAATATTATTAGCAGCCAATGTCTACAGCCAGTGCATTCCAAACCAGCAATCCTTAGTAGTTCCCTGAGGATAACATCTATTATCTTTAGCATCACAAATGAATCCTGTGCGTCTCAGGCTTTGTCTCTCCCACAGGATGTGGTGATATGGCGTAACTTCTGTTGTCCTAAGTGTGTCTTATTTTCTTGTACATCCTGGCTTTATCTATGGTAACAGAAGACAGGTAGGAACTGTCTTCCTCAGTTCTCTGGGTCTCTAAAATGTAGCACATATAAAAAAGAACTGCATGCTAAAATGCTATTACCTGATTCTCTGTCAATAACAAAATAATTACTTAATGGTACTTGTACATTTTATGCATCATTTACTTAATATTTTAGCATGCCTTCCTGTCTGCAAAGGAGTGTATCAAACTGCTATCCCAGCATCAAAATATCTCTATGGCATCATGTTAAATTAATACAATGAATCTCAGAAGTATTCACTATAAATGCAAAACCCAAAACCCAATAAAACTGTTCATCTAGGTAGTATCTCTCTCTCTTTTTCTGTGCATGCATATATATGTGTGTGTGTGTGTGTGTGTGTGTGTGTGTGTGTGTGTGTGTGTGTAGTAAAAGGCCAGGGGCTAAAAGCAAAACTGCAAAGGCAGGAAAAGTTGGAAGAAAGAACATAGGTGATATTTTAGGCTCCACTCCTATTCTGCTACCAAGTAGCTGTGCAGCCTCTAGTGATATACTTTATCTCTCTGAGCTTCAGCTTCTATCCTCAATGAAATAGTGATTCGTTCATTGGCTATTTCATTCATTCCAACAAATATTTATTGAATTTATTGAAACAGGATTTCAGAGTGAAGTCCTGTTCTAGGCACTGGAATTATAGAAAATGGAGTTACATGTCAGTGAGGCTAGTAGACATTAGTCATATAGACGTACAAATTAAAATAATGTTACAGATGTGAGTTAGAATGGGAATACCCAGGCCAGGTGTGGTGGCGCATGCCTGTAAACAGCAGCCTAGGAAGCCACAGCAGGGACCAGGGATCGCCGTTCGAGTCCTATTCGGGGCAACATAGTGAGACCTAGTTCCAAAAAAAGGAGCTGGATGTGGTGGCACACACCTGTAATCCAGCTACCTGGGAAGCTGAGGCTGGAATTGTTTGAGTCCGTGGTACCCCGGGCAACATGAGCCTGCGGTTCCATGGGCAAAAATAGCGAGACCTTGTCTCAACAACAACAACAAAAAAAAAAAAAAAGAAAGGAAGAAAGAGAAGAAAGGGAATACCCATGGGGTCATGGCCACCCAGGAGAATCTGACCACATCAAGTAGACGAGAGAATGCTGGGTTCTGAAGGGTGGTCGCTGAATGAGAGCTGTTATTATTGCTGTTCCACAGATGACAGCAGTGAGGGGTCCAAGGGTTGGTAGATTCACCTAAACCTGCATAGCTGGTATTTTGAAGTCTGGCCTCCTGCATCTCCAGCTTGTGTTCTTCTCCATTTGACAACACAAGGAAGATTGGGTTGAGTTCTTCATGGTGGTACTAAGTTTCCTGGGGGAAAGGGGAAAGAAAGATGGACGCTCTCTCATGCCAAGGAGGTAGAGACGTTGGGGATGTCCCAGGAATCGGCTTGATTGGAGGAGGGATTTGGCCTTAAGCAGCTGATTGGATTATGCCAAAGGCAGAAGTGGCCAAGAGTGTTCTGGGTCATGGAACTAAGCCCGGGAAGACCCACGGGCAGGGCATAAAAGGTTGTGTTTAATGAAACAGATAAAGAATAATATGGGGGCTTAGAAGGGGGTCAAATAGCAGCAACGAGGCTGGCAAGAGAGACTATGGTCAGAGGGGGGGAGAGGATGTCATTAGGGTTGTGAGATTAAGTTTCAGAACGTACGCTTGCTGGTTTCAGGCTTTGCGTTGACCATGGCCCACAGGCCGCTGGACGTATGCAGGCTACCATGACCTAGTGGCCACTTACTGGTCACATATTTTGATTCCCTTTCTCTGGGCAAAATCCTGGACCTCCTTCAAAGACCAACTGATCCCTCCAGTGCGGGCAGAGCTGCTCAGATCCTGATGGGTGTCATCCCTGTTCCTTTGGGAGTACGCCCCAACCACAGTGCACTCTGACTGCCTGGCACACACCTGGTGCCACCACTCCACTATTTCTCCATGGCAGCACATGGGATGCATTCATCTCTGCATTCCCAGAACCCAGCAGACTGCAGGGCTCAATATTTGGTCACAGAAGGCAGGCCAGGGATAAGAGATTCTTCTTCTCACTCTGATAACCTTTCTGTCATGACTCAAACATTTAATACTACAAAAGAGGACCAGAGCAATCGTTCCACCTCCACACCCTCTGTGCTTTGTGGTTAATGCCACCCAGAATAATAACATCCACTTCAGCTTGATGAGCAGTTTCAGGCTTCTGTAGGGTCAGAGGGATGTGATTTGGGCTTTACAGTGCTCACACCATACCCGTAGGCTTGAGAAATTGGAGCCATAGCTTCATCGTTTAGCCGCAGATAGATCCCTAGCTTGTTCATGTGAGATATCTTGGCCTTGTCATCTTTATTCTCCACTCAGCACAAGGCAGCCGAGGGCTTCTTGTTACACAGTGGCTGTTCAAGTGGCAGTGGGCAGACAGGGACATGGCTTCCCTCCCACACTTGTTCCAGCAACACAAAGTGATGACTCATTCCCTACCTTCCTTGACCCTTCTTCCTGGCTTTCCACTGCTTCAAAACAAGGCCAGGAACATGTGTTTGGAGTTAGAAGAGGTACTATGCTCTTCTCCCTTTATTCTCTGCGCTGAGAAGTGGGGGTTAGGGGATGGGTACAAAGTAGGACACAAGGGAACAGGAAAAACCCAGTATTCTCTGCTATCTGCAAGTCATTTTCTCTGGAGGCCTGACAGTAAACTAGTCAGGTGGAAATTATTCTCCCTACTACAGAACTGAGGAGACAGAGGGTCAGAGAGTGTATGGCTGCCAGTTAATCAGGAGGGTGTTAGGGTCTGAATGTAAATGATCTAACTCCACAATCATGCACTTCACTGTTGCTTGCTCTGCTGGCAAGAGGCGCCCAACAGAGGAAGCTCTGTGGACCTTTCCATACCATCCTGAGCTATAGTGCCAACACGGCCAAAAGCCCCAAGGCCCAGTGCCTCTTACTAACCTGTTTTAGGCAAGGAGACTGATCTACAGAACATAGTGAATTTAGTTTTACTTGAATTCTGTTCTCACATGTATTGTCTAGCCTGCTTTCTTGTCCACCACACCCTGCTAACTCATGTTAGCAGATTCTATGCCCACCATAGCACCAAAGTAGATGAGCAACCTGGTGTGGTGGGAAGGATATGGTCTTATTTCCAGTTCATTGTTTTTCAAAATAAAAATGCCCTTTTCCTTTCCACGAGCCAAGCAATACCCTTCATTGTAAAAACAAACAAAAGCTACAGAAATCTAGAAAGAGGGGAATATCACTCCTAAGCCCATTACCCATGATGAGTGAACATTTTGGGCTATTCTGTCGCAGCCATTTTACTAAATAAATATATGTTTGTGAAAATAGGGTATACTACTCAGAGCTCCATTTTGTAGCCTGTCCTTAAAAAAATCACAACACATATAGTGTCTCATTTATTCCTTACAACAGCCCTGCATTGTGGGTATAATTATCCCCTTCTTAACTCAGGAAACTTAGGCCCAAAGAGCTCATGCGAGTATGCATTGGCAGAGCTAGAATTTGAGATAATATCCATCTGCTCTGAAAAACCTATGCTTTCCATATTGCATTTTCTCATTTTTAAGAAGTACTAGTACACATTATGTAAGAGGTACTAGTACACATTTAAGAAGTACTAGTACACATTTTAAGAAGTATTAGTACACATTATGATACTATATTGATTAAAACAATGCGGTACTGCTGTCGAATCAATACTTGTTTGTATTCTACTGATGATTATTGAGCATCTAGTAGATACCAAGCAATAAACAAGATGGTGCCCCAACTCTCATAGAGTTTTAGACCTGGTGATGAAGGAAGGAAATAAACACAAGTAAATATACTATGTACCAGTACAGAATAATAAGTGCTCTAAAGTAATATAAATTTAAGGGGACATTGAGTGACAGAGACCAGTTTGTTCCTTCAGAGAAGAAAAACTTCTCTGAGGAGGTAATATTGGCACACTAGCTGAATGAATTGAGGGAGCAATGACACTTAAGTCATACATAGTAAAAGTGAGGAGAGTAAAAATGTGGTGTATCAGAATGGATCTCAGACCGAAGCCAAAAGAGACAACAGAAAAAACTAAAAGAAGCCCAACCAAATGGGAAAAAATTTTCGCCCTCCAAAAGAGTGATAAGGGATTAATAACACTGATCTACAAGGAACTCACACAACTAAACAAAAACAAAGCAAGATGCCCAATCAAAAAGTGGGGAGAAGAACTAAAAAGACATTTCTCCAAAGAGGAAATACAAATGGCCAACAGACACATGAAAAATTGCTCAATATCACTAGCAATCAGAGAAATGCAAATCAAACCCACAATGAGATACCACCTTAAGAATGGCCCACATCAAAAAAACAGGCAACAAGTGCTGGCGTGGATGTGGAGAGAAAGGAACACTCTTACACTGCTGGTGGGAATGTAAACTCGTCCAGCCACTATGGAAAGCAGTATGGAGAACCCTCAAACTAATGAAAATGGAATTACCATTTGACCCAGCAGTCGCACTTCTGGGAATCTACCCAAAGGAGACCTCAGTGTGGGTACAAAAGGACACCTGTGCTCGGATGTTTATTGCAGCACTATTTATAATTGCAAGGACATGGAAACAACCCAAATGCCCCAGAACAGATGACTGGATGAAAAAGATGTGGTACATATACACAATGGAGTATTACTCATCAATTAAAAATGACAAATTTGATGAATTTATGGAAACCTGGATGTACCTAGAAGA
>PVHY01023433.1:0-20980 GCA_004024945.1 Uropsilus gracilis
TGGACTGAAAAAATGTTAATGAAATTGTGGAGTATACAATGGTGGAATATTACCCAGTCATAGAAAAGAAAAGTTCATTATTTGCAACAAAATGGATTAAGCTTGAGCAAAATATGTTAAGTAAAATATGTTATAAAGATAATACTTATTTGTGGACTCTAAAATAATGAAACAAAAGTCCAAAACAAATCATCAAACTCACAAAGAACAGATTGATGGCTGTCAGAGACCGGGATGGGGATGAGGAAATGAGTGAGGGTGGTCAAAAGTATCAAGTTCCAGTTGTAAGTTATAGTGAGGCCATGTACAGCATGGGGACTACAGTCAATCATACTTGAAAGTTGCTAAGAAAGAAAATAGTAAAATCTCTGCTAACAAGAAATGTATACATGGGCAAGCTGATGGACACTAATTAAACAAGGTGATGGATGATATTATGGTGATCATTTCACAATATATACATATGTCAGTTCATTATATTGTGGGCATTGTTCTTCCTCTTACAACTGAATGAGTTGCTATCTCATCCAAAGTGTGGGCTGGGAGACTTTCCGGATCTCTCCAGGATGTTGTCCTGTTGTGCTCCTCAATCTCATAGAGCTAACCACACGACTTCTCCCTGCAAATGGCATCTTTGTCACAACGCATCACCCAGATGGTAAGATCCTAATAAGTAGTGACCTTTAGTTCATCAGGAGTAAATTACTACCAGACTGAGTAGAAAAAATGTGGGCTTGAGGTTTTAGGAAGACACTTATTGGGATAACCAGGGTTAACTCACTTTGGCTATTAGATTGTAGTATATGACATTTTCATTTTTGTAAGTCAAAGTGATAAAATATCAGTAATCTTTTATATTTCAACCTACTATAAACTGAAATCTCCTGTTCTGTGAAGTACAGCTATAAGTCTCTACCTGCTAGGTCTGAGGTAAGGTGGCCAAAGCATGAGTTAAGAGATCGAATTATGTCAGGAGTTCTAGCTTTGACCAGGAACTGTGTGTGAGACCCTGGACAAGTTAGCTGATCTTCTGAGAACACAGTTTTCTCACCCATACAATTGAAATAATACCAATGCTTCCCTCAAGGAGAAGTTCTAAGTGCTAAGTGAGATAATTTACATAAAAGGCTAAGTTCAGAGTAAACACTCTTAAGTGGCATTTATTATGAGCGAAGACAATGATATATGTAGCTCACTGTGTAAAATGCTCTCATTTTAATTACTCTGTGTATAGTTTAACAATACAACTAATTTGTAGTCTAATTGTTTTGTTGATGAACACCATCTCTATTTAGATCCTGAATATGCTGAATATCATCTTCCCCACCATTTTAAAGTCTCCTCTCATTCAGTACTCCTCAGCACGTGGAAAGAACCTCCATGTTGTTTCCTGCAGTCTCCCTCTCTCCTGCATAGTCTGTGTAATTCTAACCTTAAAATGTTGTGCCATCACCAGGGAACTCTCCCCATCCTGTTTCCCAGACTCCCACTAACTCCTAAAGAATTCAAAGAAGCAATCAAGAAAAAAGGATGGGACAGGAGCATTGTAAGGTTATTTTAACAGCAAGACTTACAATAGACCATCCTGGGCCACAGGACTGAGCCCTTACGAAGTAGCCCAAGCTTCTCTTGGATGGACCTCAACTTGACCTCCATGTTTAGAAGGGCATGTGGAGTCCAGGGCCCAGGTTCAGCGACTGCATTGCCCACTGACTCCCCTCAGGACTCTACAGACAAAGGCACTCATGGAGTAATCTGGACAGCTCAGGTCCAGTTCAGCATCTTATACACCTTTTACTGTTCCCCCTGTCACAGCCCTTTAACAAATGCTCATTGGATCTGAAATATGTAGTTTTTCTCTTTACTTCAGAAAAAGCTGCAATTTTCCTACAAGACTTTATAAGGAAGTTCTTCATTAAAAAATATGTTCATTCACCAGGACGAACCAAAGTCCAAGTACAGGGAACCTCTGGCCTTGCTCGGGCCCTTGTTCTAGTAACTGACTTCTACCTGGGTACAGTGAACAGGCCCCACCTGTTCCCAGGCCCACTATTTACCTTTAGATCATTTGCTTGAAACCTCAGTTCTAGAGGTGAGGGCTACTAGCTCACCTCGAGGACCAAGACACCCATTTAAAATCGAAACAGAACTGAATAGCTGGGCGTGGTGACATGTGCCTGTAATCCCAGCTACCTGAGAAGCTGAAGCTGGGGATTGCTTGAGTCCGTGGTACCCCAGGCAACGTGAGCCTGCGGTTCCATACTCAAAAATAGCAAGACCTAGTCTCAAAAACAAACAAAAACAAACAAACAAACAAACAAACAAAAAACGAACCAGAACCAAATAGAACCATCCATCTGTATGACATGGAGCAGTTCAGTGTTTACTGTTCAGAGAAGTCACCACAAGAGATGGGCCCCAGGAGAGAGAAAAAGCATAGAAGAAATAGATGGAATAAACTATCAGGAAAAGCTGTGTGTGGGGTTGGGAATCTGGAGAGAAGCAAAGTGGCACAGCTGCGGGAATCCAATACTCAGATCTTTTGCTGTTAGTAGTTTGGAGGGGTTATACTATCTGGTTCATCAGGGAACTCCAGGGATTTGAGCTAGAGTGATGTGATAGGAAACAATCAGGAAAGCCACACAAAGCATTTCTCTCCAGCCATTTAACGTTCTTCTAATGCAGGGTATGCACCCTCAAGGCAGCAGGGACTCTTTCCTACCTCAAAAAATGTCTGGCTCATTCCTGAAGCTTGGCTTCCTTTTTAACTTGGCCAGAATGCCCACCCAGAAGAAGAGCTGTCTTCAGTCTGAACCTAAGTCTGTGACATCTCTGTCCAGGGGTGGAGCCCCTCACACATTGCCCACTGAGTATCAGCAGCTAGGAAGGTGGTCTTGAATTGGACTTTAGGATTTCTTCCTGTGAATGAAAAATTTCTTCTGATTAGGTCAGTTTCCTTGGTCTGTTCAGAAAGAATATATTATAAATCCTCAGTCAGTTATCACAATCCTGTGAAAATCTGAAATGACCTTGACCCCTCCCCCTTCTATCACTGTTTCTCCTGGCAGGATTTGGTTCCTGTAACACTCCATTTCTTACCTTTGGCACTGGCGATCCATTGTGATCTAGGTATTTAATAATAATAGCAGCTAGTATTTGCGTAGGTCTTCTTATGTGGCAGGCTAAGCTAAAAGTTTTCCTGGGGTTATACTGCATTTCATTCTTAATCTGTAGATATTGTATCTGCAGGTAATGTGTTTTTCCCATGTGATGAAAGAAAAGCCTCTTACTATAAGACACATAGAAATGCTTAAGTATTCCAATGAAGAAACACGCACATGTCTTACCTCCTGTACTAGTCCCAGAGCCTGCAAAGGTGAACCCACTGGGACTGGCTGGGGGAAAGGAGGAAAGTTGGAAGGAAGAACAGAAGGAACTGTCTGAGGGAATATCAATATTTCTGAATGTGGGAAAGGGAAAGATGTGGCTTGTTGAAACAGTTGTGTTTCTTCAGGTCTGAAGACACAAGACAAGAGGTTACAAAGAGGAACATCTGGAGGTGACTTGTCAGCCCTGAAGGGTACAGGGCACAGCCCCTCCATGGAGTGTACATGTTGTACATGTACTCTCCATGGAGTATATGTTGTTTGCATCTAGTATAAAGCCAGTTCTTGGAAGTCTTGAACTCTTCAAAACCGTGTACAATCTCTATCCATTATTGTGGAATAAAGTGATTTCATTAAAAAAGAAAAAGAAAAAAGAAATGCTTAAGTATAACAAACAGGCTTGCAAAGAGAAATCTGAGCTGGTACAAGAAAGAATCCCCTGGGAGCAAAACAATAAAGATGAAGGTTGGAGTGGTGAGTAAGCCCTAAAGGCATCAAAGTCCTAGGTATCCTGACTGGTCCTCCCTACCAAGAGTTTGAATTTTAGTAGTCACTTGGGAAAGGAAGACTAGGCTTTAGTTTATGCCAGGAGAAAGCTGAAAGTCAAAAACCTGTGTTAGAAAGAAGCAGAGCAAAACAAAACAAACAACCCCCCCCCCAAAACACACACAAAAGCAAACAGTGTTGATGCTCTAAGTATCCATGTTGAAAAGTTAGATAAAAAAAAATATAAATGAAATCCAAAGAAAGTAGAATAAAAATAGTAAAGAGCAAAAACTAGTATCAGATAAACACAACCACGTCACCCAAAGTTAGAACTAGTATCAGGTAAACACAACCACATCACCAAAAGTTAGATACCCAGCGTGGGTAGAAAGGCAGAGATCACAAAGCAAGCAGATTACAAAGGGATTACGAAGTCCTTTTGAGAACTGAGGACCAGAGGAGTCTTGGAATTCATGAATACCTGCCTCCTTTGACTCAGGCTGGAGCAGGCAGATAACAAGTAAAACAAATAAGCACAAAAGGAATCCTTAGTTGGCAAGGGCCTGAGCACCTGGCAGATGCAAAGACGAGGCTTTAACAAAGGACATACCCTCTGTTCAGTCTGCATCCTCTTGCCCAAGCTGAGAGGCCTTGCCCACGCTGAGAGGCCTTGCCAACTAGTGGCATCCCTACCAACTGCGCCTGCATCACCTGAAACTTATTAGGAACAGGAACCAGTGCACCCAGGCTCACTCATGCCCACTGACACAGGAACTTGGGAGTCTAGTGGGTCTTGTTTCAATAAGCTCTTCAGGTCACTTGGGTGCACTCATTGAAGACTTTCAGGGTCATTCTCTCTCCCAAGGGCTGCTGCCCAAATAGACACATTCAGCAAGTTTCATTAAGATTGGGAATGAGCACTCCGGAGTTTAAGTATGTCTTACGTCTACCAAACCTTAGCAAATGAAATGTCCAGAACATTGAATAATTTTTGTTTTTAAAGCACTGGAACACACACGAGTCACTTTTTTTGCATTTCATATAATGGAACAGCAGCACCTTGAAATAAGTGGGGTTTCAACTTAAAAAATAAAATCCTCTCACATGATTATTTATAATCTATTTATGTAATAATTAGCATATGACTGAGAGATACCAATTACTTTCACATGAATAGAGCAGCTATTTACATAAATTATAATGCTAATAATCTTCTATTTTCAGTCCAGAATTTGGGTGTATGTGTGATGTTTTTACTTGGGTAAAAAGAACCATCCCCTCTTAAATAGAATGAGCACTTACTTTGCTCTTTTGAATACATGAATGATTTTTAAATTAGGATATCTTGCTTGGGACACAACTAAATCATTTGGTCATCCTCTGCTTCCTCACACTTCCTCACACTTTCAGTTCTTATAGCCATATGTAGTGTTTATTTCAATTTCACCCAGGTGTGAAATACGGACAGCTCTCATTTCATAGTCTGACATCTTTTCTAGTTCATAGTTTTTATTAAAAAGCATGTTTCATTAATTTCCCAGTGCCATACTGTAATAAAGATAAAGGGGATTTGTTGTTTTAAGTAGCATTTTTATACACTTGGAGGTCCTTTACTTTAGTAGAGCTACATAAATTGGGGTTAATTTGCTAAGTTCTATGAATCTGAAACTTAAATGGATATTTATTTTAAAATGATCAGATCCTGGCAGAAGTACTAGAACAGTACTTATTTATAATAAAAGACACCACTCAAGTGATAAGAACCTTTTTGTCAACCATGTGAAAAATGTCTGTATTGCCTAATTTCAAGTATCCAGATCAATACTAAGAGTGATCAGATGGCCTTTCCTACCATCTGCATACGGTATATCATAGATTCCTTCCATTTAAGCAAAGGGGCAGGGTTTACTGCCTATTGTGCAACAAATATAAGAGCCAATGAATCTGAGAACTGCTATAGGTGGAGAAACTGTTTCTAGACACACTCTCTGCTCTACCCAAGCAGCTTTTGCTGATAACTTGGTTGTAAAAGTCTCTTCCGATCCCATCTCCTGTTATTTTTAATTTTTTCAGTTCCCTTAAGTGTTTAGTACTTTCAAAACCCAATAATCAGGTTTCTTTTCTTGACAGAAGGTGTTTGAGTCATTTCATCTTAATGGACAGAAGGAAGAGTCATTATTCGGAACAGCTCCACCTTCACCACCAGAATCACATACAACAATCTCAGCAGTACCCACATCCCCTTCTCCTTTTCCATACTCACCATCAACATCTTTGTCAATATGTTAATAGGCCATAAGCATCAACAGAAGCATTACTCAGATGCCATCCAAGATCTTGTTAAGAAGTGGGGTGGTATGTTGGAAAAGGGGGTTCTGAGTACTCTCTGGATATTTTCTGAAATACTTTCAAATTATGACTGTCACTGTTACTTTGTTCACAGTCAGTCCTTTTCTCAGTCAAACACATTCTCTCTCTATTTGTTCTCTTAGCTGCTACCTCCTTTGGGATCTCTCTTCTCAAACAGGTATTCTCTTGACTCAGTTTATCAACTTCCAAAATACAGTGATTACACAAATTGCAGTAAGATGATTCACATTATTTTTTTTGGAAGCCAGTTTACATGATACAGGCTGACAAAGGGACTATGGGCAGTTGTTCCACAAACACAAGAAGTGACTGGAAAAGGAGGAAGTGGGGAGGAGGAAAAAGAGGGGAATGAGAGAGAATGAGGGAGTGAAGGAAGGAGGGAGGAGGGAGAGAACAAATTTAAGAAATGTTCAGGAACTATTAGAAGAAGACCTTCAGAAAATTTTAAAACTCTTCCAAGAGACATTTAAAAAGAAAAACATCTTGAATATAAATGCTGGAATAAAAGTTAATATTGTAAGAATGTCAATCCACTCTAAATTAATATGCAAATTGTTGCAACCCCAATAAAATATTAATTGATTTTTAAAATCAGAGCAGCTGGTTCTAAGGTTTTTGTATAAATATCAAAATTCAAGCTTACCCAGAAAAAAATTTCTGAAAAGGACGCATAATGAATTAGGCAAGTTCTATCAGAAAATACAGTATATTATAAAGCAAATGTGATTTAGCTAGATGAATGAATCCTAAGTAAACCAGAACCAGACTCAAAAGCAAATGCAAACTTAGTATATGACAAAGGCAACTCCCAACCTAAATATGTTGTTCAAGTAATATTAATAATGATACTATTCATAATGTTACAATCTTGTCTTACATTTTTTAATTGTTATAATTTACACAGTACATATTATATAGCATTTGTCATAAATTTATACATTTTTATGTAAATGAATCTGTAAAGTCCTGGGAGGAAACAGAAATTATATTCTGGACCGAGAATGACTGTTTTTCCCAAAGTTTTCAACACAATGCTACTTCGGTGACCGATGGCACTTAAACCAGCAGCATAAAGCAGCAGTGATCTAGTCCTGTAGAAGATCCTGAACAGATACAGGGGTATGGTTGTCAGCATGTGCTATTTCAGTGAATATGAAAGATCTTTTTAAATTTTACTGAGCACTTATTACCAAGAGCATTTTAAGTACATTACAAGTATTTATTCATTTAATTCTTATACTGTGTTGTAACCCCCATCTCACCAAGGAGAAACCAGAGCACACAAAGGTGGAGTTTGACCCCCACATCTCAAAAATGGTGGAATGCATGTACACAGTCAGGTAGTCTTACCCTAGAACTTGCGCTCTCAACCTTATGACAAACTACCTGTCAATAACTGACAGGCTTCCTAGAAAACCAAAGATGGAGCCAGTAGTAGTTTATGGGCTCAATCTCTCTTTGATCCTGAAACCTGACAGCCTATGTCCAAAGACGGGTCCTTGTTAGCACAGATATAAGAAATTTTGACTTTATCATCTAACCTGTGGAAAGGTAACAGGATGGTCCTGGTGACACAAAAAGAACTAGGTTATATGGTGTGTGTTACATAGCCTGCTAAAGTAATTATGTTGAACCTGGCAAAACCTGACCCTGGAAATACAAAATACCATTGTAAATAATACCAGGTGCTTCTCACAGAGAAGGAAAAGCTGAGAAGGCAAGTTCACCTAACATCTGTAAGCCTGATGACTCCTGGCACATGCTTTCTTAAAATGTATCTCTTATGCAGAGCAGAGCAAACTAGGACTTCTACAGGATTTGTGTCACAGGACTCATTTTTGTCAACCCTCCAACCCAGTCATCTGCAGAATTACTTCAATGCTTACCTCACTGTCTACCTCAAATTAAATTCCAGATGAAGAAAAGAATTTTGACATAAATCAACGTATAAAGGCCTAGGAGAAAACATGGTGGAAATATTTTCCCAAATGGGGTTATTAAGCTCTGGTGTTATGATAGAAAAGAAAGATCATTTTTACTATATTTGAATTAAAAATGTTTAAAAATACAACCATTGCAAATAAAAATTTGAGAAAACATTTGCACTACTGATAGTAGACTAAAGTCTAATTTCTATAATATATTGAAGAGCTTTTTAAAAATGCAATACAAAATACAGCAAAAATTCAACAGAACAATACAAACAGGAAGTTTGTCAAAAAAGAAATGGCTAAAAATGTAAAAATTATTCAACCATATGAAGTTTAGAAAGCAATTTCAAGTGAAAATAGAGCACCACTATTCATGGATTACATAAAAATCTCTGCTAATGCAAGAATCAATAGGAAAAAGAAAAGAGACTTTCAGACATTGAATAGAATTGGTGCATCATCTGAAGGACAATTAAGCATGATAATATAATAACAATAATGGTGATAATTTACTTTTACTGAGTACTCTGTTGGACAGATTGGTCTATGTATTTTAAATATTTTAATTCATTTACTTCTCAATAATCAAATGAAATAATTTCTATTATTATCCCCATGACAAGAAAAAAAAGGGTATAAAAACATTAAGAAACTTGTTTAAGGTCACATGTCTAGCTAATGGAGCAGGTGGATTCAAGCCCATAGAATCTGAAAGGAAAAAAAAAGAGACTAAAAGCCAAGCTTGACAATATTCATAAAAGTTTAAAATGTTTATATTCATTATCTAGATCCATTTTTTTTAGGATTAGGTTTGGCTATTCAACACAGAAAAGAAAATAACTATAAATTAAGGTAAAAGTGTATCCAGAAAATATATAATTGCAACTGTGTAACCAAAGGGCACAATTTTAAAAGGATCTGGCCACCCATGCACACAGAGGCAAAGAAAGCTAACTTTTAGGCTGCCAAAAGATATCTTTGGTTGATGTGAAAGGTCAAAGGTGGGAAGAGGGGAGACAGAGATTTCAAATCACCGACTCCTGATCTAAATCTGGAAATTACCCTGGACCTCAGGGAAAAATGCCAGTCAAACAGGCTTCGCCCAAGTGTTGTGGCTGAGTTCGAAAACTTTCCCCAAGTGTAAGGCACTTTTTAAAGGAAAACCATAAAAGAGCTGCAACAGAAGGAAAGACCTGAAAATGTACCATTTAGTCCACCACAAGGTCAAGATAATGGTTGTCATTGTCTCTGCCAAAATGCTCGAGTAGCAGAGCTGCCCCTCCATCTGTCTCCCCGCCCTGTCTCTTCTCCATATGTCTCTCCTCCATATCTCACTCCTCCATGAGTCTTTGTTCCCACGGTTTCTACCCCACATGTCTCTCTCCTGCTTCTATATGCCACAACTTATATATCTAGCTGGTTCTGGTTCATCGTCTGCTGGGGGCTGTGTTTAAGTGGGGGGAGGGAAGATGGCGCCCACTCACTGCGTTTAAATGCTCCCCCTTTCATGGAGAGGCATCTGTAACTACTGGCAAAGCACAGTAAAGAGACTCAGACTGTGAAAAATATTTGAGTTACCAGAGGGAACAGGGGCAAGGGAGGAGAGAAAGGGCAAAGAAGGGGACAGGGCTTTCTTTGGCCTGGAGATTTGGTGGGGGGTGGGCAAAGCATGTGCACATATGGAGGAATGAGAAAGTACGCCCAAAGTTATATAGGCATGCAAAGTACTGGCAAACAATAACTTTTAAAAAGTGTGCATCTCTTAAGTAACTGAAGTCTGGAGGTGAACAGTTCAAGCTAAGTAAAGGCGGCTCATTTGTAGGAAATAAATTTGGTTCCAACCACTTCATCATTCAACAACCAAAGGATGTGACCTTAAAGTGCAAGATCCAAGGCAACACAAAAGCTGCAAAAGATGCACATTTGCTGTCTCAAAAAGAAGTTTCACTGAAGTTGCCACAAGATACTTTCTCTTACATTGCTGTGGCTGCAAGGGGGGCTGGGGAGAGGAATTTTAATTCTGAGTATCCACAGACATAGCTAAGCCTGGGTAACAGTTTCAGAAGAGATATCAGGGAAGGGAAGAGATATCAGGGGGCTTTTTCCTTCCCACTAGCAATTCCAGTCACAGGAAATTTTCCAATACATGAATGATACCTTTGTGCAAACATGGTTATTCTCCATATGTCTTACCTACCATGTATTTTTTGACCCTGCTCGTCTCACCTGTACCTGAGATCTGAACCTCTGTGGACTGCATCACTTGGCTTCTCTGTTCTCTACCTGCTATTTGCATTCAGAGGATATACTAGGAGGAAACCAGAGTGTAAGAGGAGAGAGTTGTGCAGTCATTTACTCTGGTGAATGCACTTTTGGCAGCGGCAGTGTTCCTCAATCCATGGCCATGGCTCCCATGCAGGGGTTGGGGTGGGGTTGTGCTGAGGTGGGGGTAGTGACCCATCGAAGCCGGGCTGTGGGTTCACTGACTTCTGTGAATCTGTCCACTTGTCACTTCATCCCAGGGGAGGTAAAGACTTCTCAATGTTGCTGCTTCCTGAGTACCTAACCATGTACTGTTGGGTGCATTAATCCTGTCAGCACCTGTCCCTCCATTAAACTCTCTTCAGTTAAGCTTTGAATATACCATCTGCTTCCTCCTGGACCCTTGCTGATGCTTGTATGCACAAAGATTTTCACTGCAGAATTGCCTGGAATAGCAATACACTAAAAAGAAATGAAATTATCATCAGTATGATAAATACATATAATACAGGCACACTAGGACTATTATGTAGCATTTAAAACATGTCTAACTGTTATATCTATACAGAAAAGTTTAAGAGGAGAGATCTCATGTGATGTGTTCTTACCACACAAAGCATTGTCTCTGAGCTAAAATGGAGAGGTTTTGGTGACAGCTTATTACTATTTACTGTTTAAAAACATAGATATAAATGTATAGTTTGAATTTAGATAGATTGGCATATATATAATCTCACCTGCTCTTGTCCATTAATATAATATGCATTTATATACTTAGAGATTCTGGGGCTTTCTGCAGAAAACCAGTCTTTACTAGAAATTGATAATAATGTTACCTCTGGGGAAGAAGACTAGAGGCATAGACTTGGGTAGAGATTTACTTTCATTACACCACAGGAATTAGTACCAAGTACACATTATCTTTAAAAAAATTAGGGAAAATACTGTTTTCTTCAAGACACAATCACTCTGTCCTCCCTCTCTCTTCTCCCCTCATGCAGGGCCACCCTAAGAGAGGGCACCAACTTCATCTTCCTGGGGTCACCGTGGCCCCTAGCTGTGGATTCTCCATATAACCACTGCTCTCACTGTACTTGAGATTTGTCATGATACACAGCCTTAACAACTTGTAGATAACACTTGAAAGCTGTACCTCTTTGAAAAATAAACTACTTTTCAGGTTTCTGCAGAAAGATCTTATTCTCTTAGCTTACAGTTCTTGGAACACAGTGAATTCTCCTAGGATTTTCAAAAGGTCTTTTTGGTTGAACTCAAAAACTCTGTTTTGACTCTGGATTGAATTCAAAAGTACCAGGGTCCCTGGCAAGACATTAGTTTGGATACCATTCCCTCCTTCATTTATTGGCAGTTTCAATGTATTGCGTATCTGTTCTGTTCCAAAACTGTAGGAGGTGTTAAAAACTAAGAAAACAAATGAGACATATTTAATCTTCTGGAGGAGACTGGAAATATGAGTGGCACTAGTCAGACTACATGTAGAGATAGAATCAGGGCACAGCAGAGAGAGATGGGTTGTCATCAGGGACTAGGACAGGTGACTGAAAGAATTCCTGAAAGTCTCAGAGCTAAGAGATGGTGGCGATGGGAGGTGAAGAGGGGTGCCCTAGACAAATGAAGCAAAAGGACAGAAGGGCATTTGAAACAGCATTAAGCAATGTAACTTGAAACAGGACACTTACGGTAACTTGAGACTGTTGATGGAAGATTAAAATGGTGAGTCAGTCCCTTGAAGGTCATTGGTTTCATCTTCATTCCAACAAGAATCAAAAGGGCAAAGTGGAAGAATGAGCTAAGAGCGCTTGTTACAGTCATTATTTAAGAAAGGAAAAGAATAACTAAAGGTTTGGTTATTGTTTCAGACTGCATTAAAATGTATTAAGATGCTTTATTAAAATATTCTATAACTTTCATGTATGAAATACTAAGATAAGATATAAAACTGACTGTGCTGGAGCCTAGGGTTGTGGACAAATGGCCAGGGGATGATAAGGATGCAAAGACAGGGGAAGAGGTCATAAGAGAAAGGCCGCCCTTCTCAGGAAAACTGGGGAACACCTGCTTGGCATGACAGCGATGTCATTAGATCACTCTAGGTGGTGAGGTCAGCTTAGAGCACTGTACTGACCCTAGGTGAAGATAGAGAAGTGAGTGGTCTACTATATCAGTAAATGCTGATATAGTAGACTCAACAGAATTTGGTTACTCGTGGACTAAGGAAACAAGAAGGTCTGAAGAAATCTAAGTGTTTGTAATCTGGCAAGTGGGGATGTCATATACTAGTGAAGGTGACCAAACTACCCCAAGATTCTCAGAATTGGTCTCTTCAGTATGCCATGCACTGGCTTGCAGAATGTTTGGATTTAAGAGCATTAACATCCCTTGAGACTGAGGAGAAACTTCTGTCATTGCTTAAATCCTTCAGTCTTCCCTTACTGAAGAAGAAATTATCATAGCCTAAGCCTCTGTCCTTTTCTTAATGAAAATAAGGCATTTCTGCTCCCCCTTTTATGACCTAGAATGTTGCTTGGGGGTGTTACAGAAGTTAGGGTCACTTTCAGAGGTTCTGGCTTCTTGTAAAAGAATTTAACAAGAAGACAAGAGTGATCAGCATCCTATCAAGACTTTATTGGACTTCAAACACAAAGATGGCAGTACTGAAGTGGAAGTTGCTAGGCTGGATTCAGAAAGGATCTGGGAGAAGGTTTTTAGGGGTAGACCCACTAGGGAGGGGCAGTGGGGAAGAACATCATGGTGTGTCTTGGGTTGGACTACATTGTGGCAACAGATGGGTTGCTTGCTTCTTCACACATCTCGTGTCTCACTCACATCTTAAGGACACGCAGGGGTGTGTGTTTTAGAATGCTAATGAGACCATGGTCACTCTAGGTCAATTCCTTTCATGTACACATGCAGACTCCTTGGTCATCCCCTGCTTCCAGGATATTGTGACATAATCACTCGTCAGGATATAGACCTTCTAAGTGTGGTGGTGCCTTTGGCCAGTCTAGTGGGATAGGCTGTTGAAACAGGAAATTAGGCAGCAACCCATCAGTTTGTAACTTAGTTCACCAGTTTAAACAAGATACTAAACGCCACTTTGTCAGCTCACGAAGTAACTCACGGAGGCTATCTCAGAGGTCTCATGTAGCTGTAAGCTTATCAATGAACATGACCTCACTCTGACTGTCAGGATGAAGTAGCTTCCTCTTTTCTGTTATATGAAGTCTCTTTGTTTTCCTTGATGCCTCAAGTCCCTAAATGCAGGAAAAATAGCCCCAGTCTGCTCCATCCCTCTTCAGAATTGATAACCACTTAAATTCTCCATATGTATATCATCAAATTAGGATTCTCTGCCTTCTAGTCTGTCTTATGCTAATCTGTAGGCCCACCCAGCCTTGGAAGAACCCAGATGGGGTGGGGAAATTCACCCTGTGCCCCTCCATTTGTATAAAAAATAAAAAGATGAAGGAAATTTCAGGAAAATGAGTTTGAGGTTACTAGTGGGACAGCCATAGGGGGTCCAGGACACTTAGGAATAAGGAGAGTACAACTTCATGCTTTTATATATACCCTTATTAAGATGATCAATGAGCTGGGCAAGGTGATGCATACCTGTAATCCCAGTTACCTGGGAGGCCAAGGCTGGGATCACTTGAGTCCATGGGTTTGAGAAAACCCTGGGCAACAAAGCAAGACCCTGTCTCTTAAAAAAAAAAAAAAGATGATCAAGTGGCCCTTGGGGACCAGCTGACTTTGGCAGCACTGAAGTTATGATAGTTATGATGATATTTGACCTCAAAGTCTGTGTGAATCCCTCTAGTGCCTCAGTACATTGAGTGTGAGAGGGGAGTAGGACTCATCCAAAAGTTCAAGACCATCAGGACAAATTCAGCAGAGAACAAGGGTCTCTGACACCAACTAACACACCGTGGGGTATAGCTGGACTAAGAAGGAAGTGGAGTCATGAGAAATGAGAGACAGAAATGAAAGCAAGGGAGTACTAACCTGAAGCTAACTATTAACTAGTTACCTTCTTCCCTGCTTCAGCCTAAGGAGCACAAGAGGTGCAAGGTAAGAATCTTGATGTAGCTGAAATAGTCCTGTGAAGAAACTGAACCCATGGAAAATGCATTTTAGAAAGTGCTGTTTCCAAACAGGAGACTAACTTTGTAACATTCTTTAAGACATGAACACTGCTAAAATTCCCAGTTCCCAAAAGACAGAACTCAAAATAGACGGGGTATATTTTAACAGTCCTCTTTGTTTTCCTTGATGCATAGATAACATCAGAAGATACATTTACCAGACGCCTGTCATGATTTTCTTTATAAACCCTGAAATATTTGCCTTGCAAACTGTGTCAAAGCCTTGCTGAGAAGCTCAGATTCCAGAAGCTTTCTCAGCATTATCTAAAGTCTGTTTCTGGGTTGTCCCCATTCTTGATCCTTTAATAAATTTACTTAATTTTGCTTGCCCTGATTTATTTAAAGAGATAAGAGAAAGATCCCAGGAGTCTCCATCATTTTGAAGGAGGGAAGTTGTAGAGTAAGGTAGTCAAATATCTGGTCAGAGGAGAATCTTTTGAGAATCTTTTGAGAGATGTTACATTTGAGATTCTAGAGTCTGACATCTAGACTATGGTGCCTAGAGGAGTCATGAAATTTCTAATGGAATCTGGAGGCTAAGGTTGTGGAAGTAGGAAGAGATAGAGAACTCCCAACCTCTGCTGTTAGATTGGCTGCTCAAAGACTCTAAAACTGCAGGAACAAAGTGAGAGAAAAAATGGAAATAAGGTTCAAAAGTCTTCAGTGAAAAGTGGGAGCAAAGTAGATGAGGTAGGGAGAATGGAGGTAGGAATTCCAGGGAAATGGAAAGAGTTACGGAATGAGAGCTGGAAAGAGCTATGGAATGAGAGTTGGAAGAAGTTGGGTGGTGGTGATGGGGTCCAGTGTAATGCTGACCAGGCTTTCTCCTCCCTTTGTAGGATTTACTCTCTACTGGCACCAACTCTGCAAACATTGGAGATTTGACTAATATGACCAACTCTGCTGGAGGGAAGTTGAGTTTCCCTCCAGATAACAATGAAATGACACATTACTCAACCCAAGAAATATATCTCTTCTTGGAAGATTCCCTCAGAAATATAACAATGTGACCTAACTCAAACTACAAAGTCAGCAAATGAGGTAGCCTTTTCACTGTAACTCAAAACACAACAGCTTTGAGTTTCCTACAGATTCTTTTACGAATTTTCTAGAGCTTCTTCTTTAATAAATTTAAATCCCACATGAGGAGGCAGTCCAAAGACAAAGCTCACTTTATATTAGGGAATGAAATGAAGATGATGTATCATAAAGATGTTTTAAATAGCTAAGAAGGAGTGACAGGATGTTAAATTCTCAGGCTTCCACACAGAACATCCTGTGTCCCCAGACTTTTGAATTAAGCAGCATGTGGCTTAGATAGTAGAAACAGTCCCATCCTTACCTTGTATCTTTATTCTCTGACTTTATCTTATCACCAAGGAAGTTGGTGATCTACCTACTAAAATACCTTAATTAATAACCAGTGGCAACTGAATACCTTTGAAAGGCTGTAATGAGCATATGCGGGCAGAAGATATAAAGTATAAAATATTGTCCCTGGTTTAAGATACTGAATACTTAAAGGAAAGCTAAGACAAGTAAACATGAACAAATAACCAACAAGATAAGCCAAAATCTGTGTTAAAGTTATACTACTTTCTGTCAACATCAAGGGTCAATTGCTTTAGAATTATAAACATTGTCAATGTGTTAGAAAACTCCCTTGAGTGCTGGAATATTGTGAAAGGTAGGCCTTTTTTGAGTACAAACCTATCCCAAACTTCTGTGTGGTGTCACCAACCAGGCAGATCATCATCCTTTCTTCCTGCAGAATGTGCTGGCACTTTTGTCTGTCTATGACACCACCTGGCTTAACAAAGTAGGTCACATCAGGGCTCTTGGCTCAAAGACAGCAAGAGGCACTGGAACATGCTGTGACTGAATGAGAACCCTGATAATATCTTCCATGGAGACTTTCAAGAACAGAAAGACCAACAAGAGGAATGTAGCTATATTCATTCTTTTTATCTTTAACTCATCCTCTTTTTTCTTTGTTATACAGTCTGTTCTCTAGTTAAACACACAAATTCAACACACTTCTATTATCTTGCCATAGAGTTGTAAAGAATAATTCTTACATCGTGCAGTATTTTTTACTTAGAAAATTCTTGCATGTGTACTAATGCTTTTGATCCTCAGCACAAGCTCTACAAATTATTATTGACCCGATTTACACACGCTACATTGTCAGTTTCAGGTTCCATTTCACTCTATGAAGTAATGAAGTGATCTTATGCACCCTTGGGAACAGGAGAGCCCCTCCTTGCAGAGCAACTGAGCTGGTTTCTAAATGTCACCATGCCTTTCACCTACCAACCCATTCTGCTGATTCGCTCCATGGATTTCAACTTAATTCAATAAACAATTAATAAATTCCACCCACAGACCAAACACCAGACTAGGGATTGAGATGAACAAACTGACATCTTTAAGGAGTGGCCAGACTAACTGGGGAAACAAGGCAACTTATTAAAATGTGGCAACAATGACAGCAGAGGGATGCACAAGGCATCAGGATAGTTCCAAGAAGGGAGTAATTAACTCTTCCTGGTTGGCGTATGTAGGCAGCATTTAGGCCAGAAGTTGAAAGATGCGTGAACAGACAAGGTAGGGCATTCCAGGCAGATGGGCCAGCACGTGCAAAGGTAGAGAAGTGGGAAACTGCAAGAAGTTCAATTTAACTCACTTCTGAGCTGGATCAAAATCCAATGTGATTAGAGGAAATCCACAACAATTACTTTAGGGCTACTGACCTCCAGTGTGATCACAAGGTCAGTCACTCACAGCTCTAGACTAGTACTTCAGAAGTCTTTCTCTGCAATTTTCCACCTGTTCCCAACCCCTTCTTTTCTTTCTTGTAATGATTCAACTTACAAATGCCCTGGGAAAATTCACTCATGAGAAGAGAACCTGCAAAATCACTTGACACCATATTTTCCAACCCACCTTCATCTATCCCCATCTACTCTACTCCTACTGACATAAGCGTAGGTGATCTATTCATACCTCTCTGAACCAACTCTTTGACACTAGACTTGAGACATTCATTTTCAAAGACATTGTTGCCTGCAACTCTCCCCTATCATTGCCATTAGCACAATGGAAAACACACAAAAATTCCATTTCTCAAATCTTAAAATGAAAACAAAAAGTCCTCTCTTGATCTCTCTCCACATTCCCTTGATTCTCTTCTTCACATTATTATGAAGTTCTTTGAAAAAATTCCTTGACAAACTCTTTACAGTTCCTCACTTCCAGTTCTCTGTTGGATTATGATCAGGTCTTTCTCCCTGTGTAATGAAACTGGTCTGCTCAAATGCCAATGACCTCCTCATTGCTAAATCCAGCAGTCATTTCTTTGGCCTGATTCTACTTGACCTGTTCAGTCCTGCTTGACCCATTTGATCTCTCTATATTTGAAACACGTTCTCACTTGCTTTCACGATTTGGTGCACTCTGGATAACTCTTTCTTCAGTGTATATCCTATCCAGTTTTCTATGTTGTTTCCTCCACATCTACCAGAACCCTAAGAGCTAAAGACCCCACAGCTTAGTTCTTGCACTTCTTCTGTATCTGCTTTCATTCTCCTGGCCATGTGGTAAGTTTATATACCAAGTGAAACACTGATGCATACCAAATGAATCTCTAATTTTATATGTAGCTGCACGCTCAAAATAGAGCTTGGATGTCTGATGCAACTCAAAATCACCATGTCAAAAATGCAAGCCCTGTTTATTTCCCCTGAAACCCATTCTTTGTGTAGCTCCAACACAAACACTGAAGGTAATCTTGGCATTTCCCTTTATTTCTCTTTTATCCCTCATACATTGAATCTATTAGCAAATACTATTATCCACTGCTAAAATACAGATTCTTGCCTTCTCACTATTTCTGCCACTTCCATCCTGGTCCAAGCTACACTCATTTCTAGATTGCTGCAATAGTGTCTTGCTTGGCTTTCTTTACACTCCTGCCTCCTATTCCTTTTCTACTTTCTAAACAGCATCCAAGGAAATACTTCTAAAGTATAGATTAGGTCAGAACACTAAATAGTAAAAAAGCAATTTATGGTTGGGTGAGGGATAAAGGGTACTACCGAAAAACTCAGCATCTGGGACTTACCATTGTTCCAAATTGCCTGAAGCAAATAGATCCTATGTTGCCCATTCCATCTATGAACCACAGTTTCCAGAACTGTGACACATCTGTAACTGCTACATATTGTAACTGTTAGCATGCCTTTTCTTCCTCCCAATTTCATTTGTTTTTAAGTAACACTGTGTGGTTTTTCAGAGGGTAAGAGGAATTCAGAGAATCAGTGGATGCTAGAAAACCAGGATTGAAGTAACAGCCCTTGAGGTCCAAGAGGTAGGATCTGTAACCCTATTTTATTCCTAAATAGCTTTTTAAGTCATGGCCACATATTTTTAAATGACATAATTTGGTGTGTACTGATATATGTATATTCCCATATACACATCACCATGTCAGGGCAAAGAATATATCCGTTACAGCTAAAAATTTCCTGTGCCTCTTTATTATCCCTGTATCTCACACTTTCCCAAGACCCAACTCTAGGCACTTAAAGGTTTCTTTCCTGCCACTGTAGATTATCTTGCACTTTATAGAATTAATATATAAGTAGTATCATATAGCACATACTCTTTCATGGAATGAGAAGGGACCAGGCATTTTCATTCATTCATCCTAATTATTTTGAAATTTATGTTGGTGTATCAATAATTCATTACATTTTTGTTGGTCAATCAATCAAAATGTTAATGAACATTTGGGCTGTTCCCACATTTTCCTTATTATAAATAAATCTTCTATGAATATTCAGGTAAAATTCTTTGCATGGACATACATTTTGACCTCTTGAAATGCCCAAGAGTTGACTGGTTCTTATATTAGGTCCATGTTTAGCACTTAAGTAGTTGTCGTTCATAATCTTACTTGGTAATATGTCTTTTCAAATCTTATTCCCATTTTTAAATTAATTTTTTTATATTCACGGTTATTCTTGAGAATTCTTTATATGTTCCATATACGAGTTCTATGTCACAAACATGATTTACAAATACTTTCTCCAAGTTTCTGTCTTGCTATTTCATACAAAAAAAGTGTTTTGAAAAGCAAAAGTTTTTATTTAGATAAAATCCAATTATTTTTCTTTCAATTTATCATGCTTTTGCTGTTATCACTAAGAAATCTTTGCCTAATTCAAGATTACAATTTTTTTCATCAAGTACTTTGAAAAATTTATTTCATTGTATTCTAGATTGTATGGGATCTGATGAGCAGTCTGCTCTCATGTTATCTTTTTCCTCTGGCTTCTTTTAAGATTTCCTCTTTTTTCTATGGCTTGCATAAATCAGGTTATGGTGGGCCTTGGTATAGTTTCCCTTGTATTCCTTGTGCTTAGAGTTTAGTGAGTTATTGTATGTATGCATTTATGGCTTACATCAAAATTGAAATTCCTTGTCCACTACTTAGTCAATTAGTTTTTAGGCTATCCTCATTGGAGATCAAATCACCTTTATGTTAGGCCATCAGAAGACTGCTTTTGTCTTTGTGTTTCATTTAGATAGCTTTCATTGCTTTCTTCAAGTTCACTCATCTTTTCCTCTGTGATATCTATATGTCATGAATCTCATCTTGCAAAATTAAATTGGATTTTTCATTTTTGTCTTACTTTCTATCATTAGAAGTTTTATTTGGTCTTATTTATTACTTGCAAGTTTCCATTTTTAATGGAACATGCTTAATCTGTCCTTGAATTATTTAAATATATGGAATACAGTTATAACAACCATTTTGATGTTCTTATCTACTAATTCTATTATCCGTGTAACTTTTGATTTAGTTTCAATTGATTCCTCCCTCTACCTCCCTTATGGATGGTATTTTTCTGTTTCTTTTCATGCATTTTTTTACTGGACACCCAACACTGTGAATTTTACGTTGGGAGTGGAATATTTTTGAATTTTTGTAAATATGCAAACTCTTTGTCCTGGAACATTGTTAAGTTTGATGCAACAGTGTGCTCCTTTAAGGTCTTGCTTTAAGCTATTGAAAGCAACATAAGACAAGAATAGCTTTAACTGAGGAATAATTTTTTTCCACTACTGATGCAAGATTTTCCTTTGTATTTTATCAACTGTCATGACAGTTATGAGGTTTCCTATACTGAATATTAGAAACAGGTTTTATGTTGGGTTCTGTGTGATCCTGGGTATGACTTCCCTCTAATCCATTTGAGGGTTTCTTTTCCTGGCCTCAGTTTCCTTATATAAATTAGGTGATCAAACCTCAATTGAATATTCAAAGCAGACTCTTGATATCTGGAGTTCTTTATACATAACTTTCTCCTCTTTG
>PVHY01023434.1:0-20976 GCA_004024945.1 Uropsilus gracilis
GGGGGAGGTAAATCCCTGGGATTACAGTGATGTGAAATTTATATATAAATAAATTTTTTTAAAAAAAGAAAGAAATCATGCCTCCCTGCCGACCAGCCACTTCTGTAGGCTGCAGAGTCCCCGTCCCCATTTGTAAAGGCAGAGGCCTCTTTGAGGTGTCCCAGCCCCAGCAGCCTGTGAATCTGGACTTAATCTAGGTCCTTATTCAAAATTTCCCCCAGTTTGTGTCCCTGCCCTGCAAACTCCATGTTTTCTTTTGTTTTTGGAGTAAATCAGCAAGTGCTTAGTTTCTTGTTTCTTTTACACGTATTTCTTATTTGGTAGAAATGTAATCAAACTAATGATAGTTGTCTGAACTACTAAAAGTTGATTTTGTGACTCTGTTGATCAACAGGAATAGATACGTAATGTCATCTGTTGTGAGGATACTGGTGAGCACATCAGGGAGCTGATAGTCTTCTGGAGCAAACATCATGATCACTTTCATGAAGATGTGATTTCTGTCTCAACTGCTCCAAAAGAAACCCTGCATGGCTGGGATGGGGGCCCTCACCACACCTGGTGGAGGGGGCTGAGCCACTGGAAGGTGGACACTGGAGCGTGGGTGGCATCAGGAGAGGGCAGAGGAAGGAAGGAAAACTCTTGCCTCACACAGGACCTCAGGGAACATGAACTGGTGGTGGTAGATGAAGAGGCCACGAGGTGGGATCACCAGACTTTGCAGGCCCTGAGACTGGCCCCTTTTGTTGCCTTTGTACCTTGACCCTCAGCCATCCTTGGCTGCTGCTCACGTGAAGCCTGGGGTTGGGGAATGGGGTTTATAGTGTAGATGATGTTGATAATCAACATGTCATGTGAATACTCCTGCTGTAAACATTCTTAAATGAGTCAAGCCATGTTTAATCCTCACAGTAGCACTGTGTAGCACAGTTATTCTACAGATGAGGAAATGGAGTCAGAGAAAGGTTAAATCTCTTACTTAAGGCCACATAGCTATGGTGGGGCAGAGTCTGGGCATAAGCCCAGGTCATCAGATTCAGAGTTAGCTGTCACCCCAACTGTACATTCCACTGTCCTCAGGAAGGTTCCGCTCTCAAGCAAGGCCTCCCGGGGCTCTGGATGCAGTGTTGGCATCTGGGACCCAGACCCAGCCCTGGTAGCCTGTTGGTCTCTCCCCAGCACTGTAACTGGTCCTGGTGACTTTATTTGGTTCAAACAGCCTTTCTGACTCAGCAGCTTCTCTAGCATCTTTTCCTCTTCTGCCCACACTTGTCTTCCTGCGCCCCAAGAAGACAAGGCCAAGCCGGTTTGAGTAGATCTGAGAGTAACTGCCTTTGGCTGATCCCTAAACTGATCAGCTGTGCCCAAGTTAGCAGTGTCCTAGACCCAAAATCCAGCCACAAATATGTGAGAAGCCCTGAATTATCAGTGTGGGCTCAGGGTCCTCTTTGATAAAGCCGTCTGCCAACGTGTCACAGTAATTCACAGGCACCTGGTGACCCAGTTGTGGCCAGAGGTAGGTCAGGTTGAGTCCCTCACCTCCATGACATTAGGCACTGCCCAGCGAGGGAGTCCGTTTAATAGTTCATTGCAAGGAAACAGGTCTCAAAACAGAAAAGACTTGGTGCACAGTTGTGTTTATTACACAGTGAACCAAGCAAAAAATGCAGCCCAAATATTCAGTAATAAGAAAATGATTGACTCTGTGGGATGGTAGCTTAGTGGGCTCGAAAGCAGAATCAATGCTTTCACAAAGGTGTATGCAATCAGAAAAGCAAGCTTTAATTTGGGGGGCATGATCCCATAAGTATAGACAGTGTGCTCATAATTGGGGCCCTACTTACTGCAGTGGGAGCTGGAGGAAAACACTAGTTATGGCCTGGCACAGCTGACCTTTTTTTTCAGACACTAGGTCTCGCTACGTTGCCGGGGTAGTCTCAGACCTGTGGACTCAAGTGATTCCTAGCCTCAGCCTCCCAAGTAGCTGGGATTACAGGCATGTGCCACCACACCCAGCTCAGCTGACCGTTTTCTTTCTCCTCCTTGTCAGTGTTTGTGCTTTTGTGAGTCCTGTCATCATTCAGGGTCTTACTCGTGAATGATAGGACAGTGTGGCCCTGTGAAAGGGGCCCCACGGTGGAGCAGCAGGCCTGTGTGGGTCCTGGCCCTCATGCCTTTCTTACTGTGCTGACCACTCGGAGTTTCTCTGACCCCATTGCACATGGAGGTGGCGACTCTGCCCTGAGAGTACCTCTGTGACCCAATGCCAACGCACTTGAGGTGTTCTGCATAGTGCCCATCGCATAGCAGGCCCGTAGTAAACAGTGGCATTGCTTGTTCACCCCACCCGTAACTCCCACAAACTCATCAGGGTGTGCTCTAGAATTAGGGTGTGGAGTTAGGCAGAAGGGAGCTCCAGTATCCTATTCAGTCTCTGTCTGCTCTCCCCCCAGGCATTCCAATCAAGAGCACCATGGATAATCCCACAACCACACAGTACGCCAATCTTATGCACAACTTCATCTTGAAGGCCCGGGGTACTGTCCGTGAAATTGACCCCCAGAATGACCTCACCTTCCTTCGAATTCGCTCCAAGAAAAACGAAATTATGGTTGCACCAGGTAAGAGGACCCTCACCGCACATACTCTAGTTTATCGGGAAGATTTAGCACATTACCGTTTTCACATGTTCCACGAAATGGCCTAAAGAGATGAGGTAGCGTTAATTGCCTGGCCAAATATTTGGCTGGCACCCCCAGCAAATAATCATTTACAGTGACTCTAGACCAGACCCTACCCTAGATTCTGAGCAGCAGAGGGGAATCATGGGGAAGATGGATGACTAACATCTGAGAGTGCATGTAACCCTTGCCTTGACTTGGAGAAATTCAAGAAGCACCAGTAACACAGAAGTATGACTGTACTAAGGGCAGTCAGCAAAGGCTTTCTAGAAGACAGAGCATTTGAACTGAGTCTTAGGAGCACAGGAAGTATAGGCGAAGTGGAGGGGGACAGGGCAGCTATGTGTGAAGTAAAGAAGATTTTCTCAGTCCATGCATAAGGCAGAAATGTCTACTGGATAGACATTTTGTCCTTGAAAAGTGCTTCGCTGCCCACCTACGAAGTGTGGTCCTGTCTCCCTGGGCTCTCTGCAGCCTGCCTTTCCTCCAGCACTAGAACAGATTGCTGTCTTTGTTTTACTGAAGTGCTCAGCGTGCATTTGGGGCCTGTTGGTACAAATAATACCTGTCCTTAAGTGTTAGGGTCATTCTCAGGGTGATGAAATGCCCATTCTGGGAGGACCCCACAAGGAATGAGACCACAGGAGGCTACCGTCCTGCCTGCCTCACCTCACACTCAAAGGCTAGAAAGAGTCCCTAGTACTATTTGTGCATTATCACCTCGCTCCCTCTCCTTTTTGGCTGAGCCACACTGTTGAGGGAGCGTGCGTTAAGCATGCATGTGATGATACAAGTAGGCTGCAGTGTAGCTTAACACGTCAGAATATGCGCAGGCATCTCTCGCTCTCCTTCCGGATCCAGACCCATGGCTGCGACGGCCGCTTGAGTCCAGGCATGGCAACTGCCAAAGTGGAGGGTCTTCTTGGGGTTCACAGACCCAGAAGCTCCTTGGCCTTGTCAGTGGGCATGGAGTGGTCAGACCCTTGCCTTGGCAGTACAGAGGGCTGTAGGGAGGGGTGCCTGCACTCTTGCTCACTCTCAGACATGGTGTGCACAGCTTGTCCTGGAAGTACAGCTTGACTTGCTTAAAGTGTACTTAAAGTGTAACGAGTGTTTCTTCTGAGTCCTACCCTGCTGCCTCTCAGAGCCTCGGGAGCTTCCAGCTTTTTTCCCTGGGCCTCGCTCATACCTGTTCACTTGGCTGACCATTACTTCCCATGGAGCTAGAGAAAAGCTAAAGGGTAGCCAGCCTGCTTATCTGCATTTAAAACATCTCCCCAGGAGACATTTGCAAGAGGACAGAGACTTGCAATGTCGAATGAAGACATGAACAGTTCCCTCAGCCTCCCTCCATTGCTGACACTCCACTGCAGGTAGCGGTGGCAGTGGGTGGCCAGGGATGTCTGAAACATGGTATTTAAGGCGAAAACCAGTGACTTGACGGACCACTGAGATACAGTGGGGAAACAGTGGGTTTTGGTGCCAATACCATGGCAGGCACCAGAGCCTCTGCGGCCAGCCGTAGGGCTAGATTGCCATCGGGCTCCCATACAGCCAAGCCCCACAGGGACAGCACCCAGCACAGGCCAGGCCTTGATGCTGTGTGCTGAGGTGGACCTTCCTAAATGAGCGAGCATGAGCTACAACCAGCACCCTGCTCTGTGGAGCATACTAGAGTTGCCCTGCTGAGAAATGCAGTCCACTATCCCTTTCTTCCCACCTCATGCTTTTGCTCATCAAACTGAGAACTGCTCCCCACACCAAAACTAGTATGGCTTCGGGTCGTTTGGCTCTCCATGTATTTATCAAATTTCAGCCCAGCTTGGCCTGGACAGCCCATGTGAAGTACCACAGGAAGTGCTGTTAGTGAATTTAGGGCTTGACCGTTTGAAAGAAAATATGCAGGTATAGCTAATTACATCTGTTTGCATTGGTGGCTGTTGATTATGTCTTTATCGGTGGCTTTTTATTTATGCAGATTGTTAGCCATGACTCGTAGTTATCCTTGCCAGATGCATCAGCCACTCATCAGAGGCAGAAGCCCTTGTCAGATCTGACTCTGACAAGACAGGCTTGGTGGTGGTCCTGCCATTTCCCTCCTGCTCTGCAGGGGCACACCACCAAGGCAGGTCAGACCCAGCATCCCCACCCTGAATTCTTGCCTTGACTTGGGTTCTCCTTTAATTCTCCAGTTGTCAGTGTTTCATTAATGAGAAAGCACTAGTACTTGCCTCAGAGAGACTCAGCGATTCATTGAGGTGCTATGGGAGAAGTGGCTGGCCCAGGACCAGGCACATGGTAGACTTGGTAAATGTGGCTTGATCATTAAGTGGATAAAGTCGAGACACCCTCTTTCTCCACCTTATGTAAAATGAGGGTCAGTCAGGCTCACTCCTGAGGAGGACTGACTTGCTGTGATTTTCTGTAGGACAGTCCTTCTATTAGTATGGAATCCAGGTAGCTTTAGCCACCTTTGACTTTTAAGTTTTCTCATCTAGAACGTTCTGGAAGGCCAGAAGCTAAACCTGTAACAGAACTGACATTAAAACTGTGGGGCTGAGGTTGGAATTCCATCATGAGGCTCACCTAGCTCTAGCTATTAAACTAGCAGTTGTTCTCCCAGCACCTGCAGCATCAGCATCACCTGGAGTCTTGTTAAAAATGCAAATTCTCAGCGTCCACCCCAGACCTGCCAAGTCCAGAGCTGGGGCTCTGCGGTGTTCATCTGCAACAGCCCTCCAGGTCATTCCGTGCCCTCTAGCAAGGAGGGGGGTGGTCCTCCCTGTGCTACTGGGAAGACTACGAGGGGAGGTTCATGGCCCTAGCCCAGTGTGGAGTGAGGGCCGCGCCTCCAGCAGCCACACGTGGAGGAAGAGGTGTTCTCGGCCAACAGTTCACCTTCTGCTTCCCCAGCCGCAGAGGTAGCTGGTGTTTGTTATCCCCCTCACCGCGTGATGGGTGTATCAATGATTTATTTGCTTCCTGTTCTCCCATTTTGACTTGTTCTGAAATTTTTCTTTTTTGCAGATAAAGACTATTTCCTGATTGTGATTCAGAATCCAACCGAATAAGCCTTTCTCGGCTGCCTGCGTCTTTCCTTGATTTAATGCCCCCAGGATAATAATGCTGACCACGTCCGCCAGCCGGCGCATGCGGTCACTCACCTTAGCATCCACTCAGCCAGTCCAGTGAGCAACAATGGCCTGCAGCTCCCCCTCCCCAGCGAACTCCTCCCTTTGCTGCGGGCTCCCCTGTGCGCCCAGGCGGGCCTTCTCCTCACATCCAGGTTTTGGAACAGGAGCTTTTGAGAAGCCCACATCCTGCTTCCTTCTGACCTTCGGCTCACTCTGTCAACCTCGGGAAAGCTGTCTTTAACTAAAAATAACCAAAATGTTTACCCGGCTGCGAGTCTTAAGCACGGGGTTGAAGGAACGCGTCGTCCTGTGTGATCGCGTGGTCTGAGGGGTGAAACCCCCCCCACCCCCCCCACCCAGCGCATGCGCGTGGCCCCGCCTGCGCCCACATGCTGGGCTGAGAGTGGGTCACCTCTTGGACCGCGTTCTGGCCCCGCTTTTGTCACTTCCTCCCCTGGCCTGTTTTTAAAGGGTTTTTTCCTACGCTGCACTGAGGAGCAGGGAGGGCTAGGATGGGGCAAGGAAAGTGGAGTCTGAAAAATGAATGGCCGTAGGTGTCTCAGCCAGGAGTAAGGTAGCTCTGCGCTACCACGCTGCCTCCCACAGGCTCACACGGGGACCCCAGGGCCTGCCTGCCGCTGGTGAGACTGCAGGACCCCATCGCCCAGCGGCACAATGGAGCACAACCTTTCCTCTCCCCCCCAGCGATCACATGGATTTACTAAGTTTTTGTTTCTTGTTACAGAGGGAAAAGTTTCGAAATTGTATGGCAAACCTTGAATTCCTTCACTGTCCTACTGTTCTGCAACCATCCCGATCCGGGAAGGTTCAGCATCAGTTCTAGCAGCTAAAGGGAAATATCAGTGCACTCGGTGGATTTTACAGGCTTTAATGCTCTCAGGGAGCCAGGTACACAGGCACACCAAGCAGGGAGGCTGGGCCAGCTGTGAGTCTAGCCGGCAGCAGAACCCCCAGACCCCACGAATCGTGACAGTTCTCTCTGATGGTTCTCTTTCTTTTTTTGAGACTAGGTCTCGCTATTTTTGCCCATGGAACGAGAGGCTCCCATTGCCCGTGGCACCACAGACTCAAGCAATCCCCAGCCTCAGCTTCCCAGGTAGCTGGGATTACAGGCGCGCGCCACCACGCCCAGCTATTTTTTGGGACTAGGTCTCGCTATGTTGTCAAACCACGATCCCTGGCCCCAGCCGCTTCATAGGCTGAAGCTTACAGGCACAAGCCCCCGGGCCTGGCTCTGATGGTTCTCTTTCTAGGTTCCCTCAGCATTCCCCCCAGGTTCTCTTCTGACGATCCCTCCCCCAGGCCCAGGTGTGCACACTAACGCTAGCTGCACCCACTGGGCCGTCATGTATGCTCATGGGGAGGGCGCAGAACCTCAGGTGCTGGCCGTACGGGCTACTGGCTGAAGGGTAAAACCCTACACCTACTTTCCCCTTGGGCAACCTGTCTGCAGGATTTCTTCCATCTAGCAAAAAGGCTTTTCTAAATTTTCCAGTGCATTGTTTTTAGTATCAGGAGAGTGAAACCCATACCCTCGGGAGCCTGGAGGTGTGGTTCGTTAGGGCTCCGCAACATTTCGGCAGTTTCCTATTTTAGTGAAAGATCATAGGAATTTGCCAGGCGCAGTGGCAAGCGCCTTTAATCCCAGCCTTGGAAGGCTGAGGCTAGGGATCACTTGAGTCTGCGGGTTTGAGACTATCCTGGGCAACATAATGAGACCTAGTCTCTAAAAAATAGCCGGGCGTAGTGGTGTGTGCCTGTAATCCCAGCTACCTGGGAGGCTGAGGCTAGGGATCACTTGAGTCCGCGGGTTTGGGACTACCCCGGGCAACATAGTGAGACTTAGTCTCAAAAAAAAATTGAAATGTTCCACCCCATATTCATGTCTGTCCAGGCAGGAATCTTTTCAAATAACTTTCCACGAATCTTCAAGTAAAACTGCTCCTCTGGGACACTGGGCTTTGCCCTGGCCCTGCAGACCCAGCGGCCGTCCTGGCTTGCAGGGCTCCAAGGACACCAGGGCAAGGAGGGCTGATGCACAGATCATCCTGGCCTGGGCGGGCAGCTGCCTGGAGGCGGAGCCTCTGCTCCTGGGGGCAGGTGGTCTGGTGTCAGAGCTGGGTTCAGAAACGCAGCGGCCTGCCTTCGGGCCTGCCTTCCGCAGCCCCTCCTGCTCGCCTTAAAGTTCCCCCAAGCTTCTGCCATGGTCCTGAGGAAAGTTTAGGCTCAGTTAGGCTTTGGGGAAAACCCAGGACTCAGGAACATAAAGATGCTCCACCCCCACCCCACCCCCCACCCCCACCAGGCCCTGGGCAGCAGTCTGGTCTGGGAAGAGCCACGAATGACCCCCTCACCCAAGAGCTGAAGCTGCAGAACTTCAGGGCTGAGCAATGGCGGACAAATACTGCAGCGCTTCCGTACGTAAAAGCAAACGTCCAGGAATTTCTGACTGTGCTGCTCTATTGACCTGTGCCCTGGGCCGGGAGGACAGAGCTTGGGGCCGAGTTTTAGAAGCACGTTTACCAAAATAGCCAGCGTGTGCCTGTTCCCACCCTTGTTTTTTAAAATAAACAACTGTCAAACCCTCCCCTCGAACTTCTGCGGTTGAGTCTGTAATCTGCCCGCTCCTCTATCCTAGTCTCCAAAACTCAGTTGCAGGCTGTGCACACCCCTAAAGCATCTCCACAGGCACGTTGACGAGTTTGTTTTACCCTCGGAGGGTGGATAAGATTCACGAGTAATAAAATGCCCCAACTAACACCTGTCGGCCCCACCCCGCCCTCTCACCATCCTGTCACCTCACCGCAGGAAGCTCTCCTGCTCCCCGACAGAGGCAGCCCCTTGCCTGGCTCCCTTCAGGTACATTCCCCTCCGCTGGGTCCCTGGATGGGCCTGCAGTTCAGGTGAGTGGTTGCCTCGCAGGGTAGCACTGGGCTTCTCGCGGCTGAGGAGCCCAGCCCCTGCCCCAGGCCCACAAGGTTGTGCTCTCTGTGAGCTGGTGTTGCTATTTTTTTTTTGAGACCAGGTCTCGCTATTTTTGCCTGTGGAACCGCAGGCTCTTCGTTGCCCGGGGTACCACAGACTCAAGCAGTCCCCAGCCTCAGCTTCCCAGGTAGCTGGAATTACAGGTGCGGGCCACCACACCCAGCTATTTTTTTGGAACTAGGTCTTGCTACAGGTCCCAGGTGGGACTCGAACTGCGATCTCTAGCCCCGGTCACTTCATAGGCTGAAGCTTACAGGCACGAGCCACCGTGCCCAGCTCATGGTGTTGCTTTTTCTCCAAAAATGTTTTCTTCACCAGGAGACGGGCTCATCGCGTTCATATGTTTGACTGAAACCAACTGCTCTTCTGGATGATTTTCCACTGAGAATCCTAACCCAACTTCCCACTAAATTCAGGGTCTGATGAATTACAAGGGAGGAAAAACGGGGAATGGTGAGGTTACAAGTGCAACCATGGCAGCAGGTGGAAATCATGAAGCTAGCCGGGCATGGTGGCTCGTGCCTGTAAGCGCCAGCCTATGGAGCGCGGCTGGGACTGGGGATCGCGACTTGAGTCCTGCCCGGGGCAACATAGTGAGACCAGATTCCAAAAAAAAGTAGCTAGGCGTGGTCGTGCACACCGGTAATTCCAGCTACCTGGGAAGCTGAGGCTGGGGATTGCTTGAGTCTGTGGTACCCCGGGCAACGAGAGCCTGCGGTTCCACGGGCAAAAATAGCGAGGCCTAGTCTCAAAAAAAAAAAGAAAGAAAACATGAAGCTTCCTAGCACATCGGATTGGTAGGAACACCCAGTGCTGAGTTGCCCAGGAGCAATCTTCCAACTGGGGAGAATATCGGCACAAGAGCCATTTCCGCCATCCTGGGAAACTGCTCCCGTGGCTGGAAAGGCCCCATTTGGTCTCCTGCTGTGTCGCTGCCTCTGGCTCCTTCCTCTCCCCTCACTTCCTACACTAACGGGATGTGCCCAGACCCGGGTGGCAAGAAACTGCAACAGTATTTGGAGGGAGAGGCCACCTCTTGCCCAGCTCGGGGACACAGCGGGCCTCGCCCTGCTGCCCGGAAGCGGGCGCAGGAGCAGGAGCCTGGCCTTGGCTTTATTTTCCCACCTGTGCTGCCACCTCTTTTATCCCAGGCCGCTAAGGGCAGTGCGATGAGAACGTTTGTGTGTTACCAGCCCTGTAGTTTGTTGGCGTCTGGCCCTCCAAGCCTGGTGTGTAAAGCTGAACTCCTGCTTCTGGTGCGGGGGGGAGTGATTCGAGGGCTGTCCTGGCCCCACCCCTCCAGCCTGCAGCTCCACCTGCACCCCCTTGCTTTGGTGACAGCTGGCTGGCCCATTTTCCTTTCGGCCCCTGGTTTGCCAGAGGCCAGAAATCCTGCAAGAAATGTGGTAACGGGCCATGGCAAGTCAAGCCAAAACAAAAAAATAAAAGCAAACAAGCCTGTAATGTGTCCCAGCTGTTAATAGTTATGTAAGCAAAATACAGTGAGTCCCGAACAGTGCCAGGACTGGGGGGGGGGGGGGGGGGGGGGGGGGGGGGGGGGGGGGGGGGGGGGGGGGGGGGCTGGAGGTGGGTTGGGGATGGGAATGATGAGGAGAGGCAAGAGTCAAATCCCCTTCCAGGATAAACACAAAAGAAACTGGAAAACCATGGGGTCTACAAACGATGGTTAATATCCGAAGGAGCAGCTGTATTTCCTTCGCCATGTGGCTGCTGTACTACAAATACTGTTTGGGAGAAAGTGTAAGAGTTTGCAGTGACCTGAAGCTCCAGGTCAGCACCTCTGACTTTCCCAATGAAGTAACGGGAAAATGAGCTGAGTTCTTAGAACAGGGGGCCCGGAGGAGTGGACGTGTCACAAGCACAAACTGTCTTTGAGGACTCCTGCTACCTTTAAGACTGCATGCAAGGCCGAGCACGGTGGCTCGTGCCTGTAAGCTTCATGCATGCAAGCAATCCCCAGCCTCAGCTTCCCAGCTATGAAGCGGCCTGGGCTAGGGATCGCAGTTCCAGGTCCAAAAAAATAGCTGGGCGTGGTGGCACGCGCCTGTCATCCCAGCTACCTGGGAAGCTGAGGCTGGGGATCACTTGAGTCTCTGGTACCCCGGGCAACGTGAGCCTGCAGTTCCACCGGCAAAAATAGCGAGGCCTAGTCTCAAAAAGAAAAAGAAAACATGAAGCTTCCTAGCACATCTGATTGGTAGGAACACCCAGTGTTGAGTTGCCCAGGAGCAATCT
The DNA here is from genome assembly GCA_004024945.1 of Uropsilus gracilis. Taxonomy (NCBI): domain Eukaryota; kingdom Metazoa; phylum Chordata; class Mammalia; order Eulipotyphla; family Talpidae; genus Uropsilus; species Uropsilus gracilis. Next base: position 11,078 of record PVHY01023434.1, read on the forward strand.
TCCAACTGGGGAGAATATCGGCACAAGTGCCATTTCCGCCATCCTGGGAAACTGCTCACGTGGCCAGGGATCGTGGTTCGAGTCCCGCCTGGGGCCCGTAGCGAGACCTAGTTCCAAAAAAATAGCTGGGCGTGGTGGTGCGCGCCTGTCATCCCAGCTACCTGGGAAGCTGAGGCTGGGGGTTGCTTGAGTCTGTGGTACCCAGGCAACAAGAGCCTGCGGTCCCATGGGCAAAAATAGCGAGACCCAGTCTCAAAAAAAAAATAATAATAATAATAAGACTGCATGCATTTTGGACTCTGGTGGCTCCGTGGAGAAGGCAGGGCCTGCGTGGAATCAGGAGCCACAAGGGAAGGGTCCTTTCTGTGACGCCAAGTGTGGTGCAGAGGCGTCAGCCTCACCAGTCTGCGTAGGTACCTCACTGTTCCTAACAGTCACACACACACCAGGCAGGATAGGCGCTGGGGGATAGGCCAGCCCCCCCCCAAAAAAAAACTTCACCCTCTTTCTCTGGCCGCCCTCCCTCTGGCGCGCTCTCCTGCTCTCTGTTGCCCCTTCAGCCCCTCTCTCCCAGGCCGGGCTGTGCACACTCACACATGCACGGGGAAGGCTCACTCTCCCAGGTGCTGGTCCTACAGGTTAATGGGGAAGAAGCGTGAGTAACTCAGTCGACAGGAGTCCAGTCGGCCAGGGGCTCGAGCGCCCATGCTGGCCTGGATGAGCCATGGGGTAACACGGGGTCCTTGGCAGGGAGGGGGCATAAGGGCACCTTCAGGTTTTTTCTCCCCTCCCCCGCTGAGGTGTTTTTTTGTTTTGTTTTGTTTTGAGATTAGGTCTCGCTATTTTTGCCCATGGAACCGCAGGCTCTCGTTGCCCGGGGTACCACGGACTCAAGCAGTCCCCAGCCTCAGCTTCCCAGGTAGCTGGGATTACAGGTGCGCGCCACCACGCCCAGCTATTTTTTTTGGAACTAGGTCTCGCTTTGGGCCCCAGGCGGGACTCGAACCGCGATCCCTAGCCCTGGCCGCTTCATAGGCTGAAGCTTACAGGCACTCGCCACCGTGCCAGGCTTCATTGAGGGGTTCTGAACTTGGAAGTACAGCCCTCAGACTCCCAGCTGCTTGCATGAGAACCAGGTGCAGCCGTTTTCTGAGCGGGGATGGCTGGCGGGCAAGCCTGGAGAGGAGGAAAGACGAGCGGTTCTGGAGCGGCCTGTTTCATCTGAGCCTCTCGACCAGCGGCGTCTGGGGAACTGCGCGAGAGAGGAGCGAGCGCATGCACAATTCTACTGGTCCTGTTGGACAGAGAGGTGGAGCCAGGGGCCGGCATTAAAAGCCAGAGGACTTCAACTGAATTCAAAGTGAAGGGAGCTGAGAGGGGAGGGGGGAGGGGCGTCAGCTGGGCCCCTGCCTCGGAGGGCTGTGGGGGCAGGAGGGCCAAGGCCAAGCCAAAGCTGCTTGGATTGGGATTCAGTTCAGCTGCGGGGACTCAAACTAGCAGCGGCTTAAGCAAGACTAAGCGTATCTCCTGCGCCGTCCCGGGAGGAATGGTGACTCCTCGAAGGTGTCAGGGCCCCAGGCTCCTTTCAGCCTCAAGTCACATCATCCCCAGCTAGGGCAGTGAGTCAGGCATTCTGCCCCGCTGCCTTTGGCCCCTGTAGCCACTGGGTGGTACTGCCCCCTCTTCATGCCTGCCTGCCTGCCCACCCGGTGGGTGTGCGCATGCGTGGGTGGGCTCACCTGGGCCTGGGAGGCAGGGAAGATGGGACACCACCCTGGGACCACCGGGGAGCCCAGAGAAAGAGTGTAAGCATTAAAGATTCCTGGGGGCGGGGCTTGCCTGCCGCCCCCCCCCCCACTCTCTCCCCCCCCAACCACCCTGCCTAGTGAGTCTGTGTAACTAACAGGAGAACCAATATGGAACCTACCCACAGGGCCTGCCTGCGACTGCCAATTGGCTTCTGGATCCGGTTGCTTGCAGTATGCACAGGGCCTAGCCCCTGCCCTTTCTGATTCAGAATAGTTGCTGGAACCCCAACCATCACCCTCAGGTTCCTGGATACAGAAGGAGACACTGATGGGTGTGCCCTTTCCCTTTAAGAAGTCTCCCCCAAGAGCCAGCACCATGGCAAGTGCCTGTAAGCAACAGCTTATGGAGTCACGGCAGGGTCTGGGGATCGCAGTTCGAGTCCCGCCTGGGGCAACACAGCGAGACCTAGTCCCAGAAAATAGCTGGGTGCAGTGGTGCACGCCTGTAATCCCAGCTACCTGGGAAGCTGAGGCTGGGGATCGCTTGAGTCCCTGGTATCCCCGGCAACATGAGCCTGCGGTTCCATGAGCAAAATAGTGAGATTTAGTCTCAAAAAAAAAAAAAAAAAAAGGTAAGAGTTTAAATGCATTTATTCTGAAGCCGGGCACAGTGGCTCGTGCCTGTAAGCTTCAGCCTATGAAGCGGCCGGGGTTAGGGATCGCAATTCATGTCCTGCTTGGGGCAACACAGCGAGACCGAGACCTAGTCCCCAAAAATAGCTGGGTGTGGTGGCGCACGCCTGTAATCCCAGCTACCTGGGAAGCTGAGGCTGGGGATTGCTTGAGTCTGTGGTACCTGGGGCAACGAGAGCCTGCAACCTAGTCTCAAAAAAAAAAAAAAAAAAAAGTCTCCCCAATCCAGCACTTTCCACATCCTGTTTTAGAGAGGTCTGTGCCCTTCTGTCCCCAAAAGCCTTGATCTGTTTTACTCTCGGCTGGAAAACTAGAGGCTTCACAGCCCAGGGGAGGGTGGGCCCACGGGGCCCTTGTTGGCAAGTGCCTTCCTCCTTTGTGCCAGGGCGGCCTCCAGGTGGGAAGCAGCTTCGGGCCCAGCGGGAGGGGCGCAGGCTGTGATCCCCACTGGTGGATGGCAAGGCCAGGCCCGGCCTGAAGACCTGGGTGAGCAGATGGCTGCAAGAAATCCTGGCCCTCCAGGCGCAGGGGGACCCCAGCTTCCCCGCCTGCCCCCAGCCCCCCACACCCCCAGTAAGGGCGGGACACTGCGGGCTGATGGTGGGTCCTCCTCGCCTCCTGGTCCAGCATCAGCTGCTGCGGGCAGCTGAGGATGTTTGTTCCCACCTGCCGGCAGCAGCTGAGGATGTTTGTTCCGAGGCCACAGCCTCGGGTCAAGCACGTTTCTCCAAGGGGCTCCTGGGGCACAAAGGTTTGCCATGACCCAGCCCCAGGCCCTCTGGGCCTCTGCCGGTGCCTGTACTGCCTAGGCCGAGGCGGGCACCCACGCCTAGGCTGTCGGTGGAGAAGGCGCCCAGGGGGTGATTTCCGGGCCTGGGTCAAGGTCGGGCCTGGGCAGGACGGCGCCCCCACACCGGGGTATCCGGGCCCTGGTCACAGCGGCTCCAGCGCAGAAGTGAGTCTAGCCCGACGCAGGGCCCCAGGGGGCATTCGAGGTCTGGTCCAAGGGGGGCTGGACCGCAGACACGGGGCCCAGGCCGGGTCTTCAGGGGAGCCGCGAGAGGAAAGACCCTGGAAGAAGCGGCTGGAGGTGAGCGAGGCCTCTTGCTGAGAGGCCAGGGAGGGCGCCCCCCGCCCCCCCCAGGCAGATGGAGGCGCAGGGCAGGGGGTGGGCAGGGGGGCAGGAGAGCAGCTGGTGCGGGATGGCCAGGGCCCTGGCACTCAGCCTGGCACTCAGGCCACAGGCTTGCATGTCCCAGGCCACAGGTCCGGGCAGCCCAGGGGGGTTCAGGGTAGGGAGGGAGCTGCGCGGGGCTGTGCGCTTGTGCTGGGCGAGGAGGGCAGCAGGTGGAGCCAGGGATCTAGAGTGGACAGTGCAGGGGGGGGCAGTGAGGGGAAATGGACCATGGAAGAACGGCTTGGGGGAGTCAGGGGTTGACTACCTTGATGGGCCAGGGGGAGAGGAGGCCAGCTCAGGCCTGGGTCAGGCTGGGTGATGGGGACCCCCTCAGGGTGATGGAGGAGAGGGGAGCTGTTGGCACTGCTGAGTTTGAGATGCCCTCATCTCCGAGGCTGCCTTCTTCAGGAGACTGGGAGCGAGGATTGGGGGGCATCGGTAGATGGGGTGTACGTGGACATGGCACTGCGGTTGGCGGTGGAGAGCTGAAGGCGGGCGGCTCTGCAGGCGAGGTGGGAAGGGCCGGGCAGGGTCCCAGGGGTCTGGGTTACACGCGTGTGGGTGTCGGAACTGGCCAAGCGCCGCACCTACAGCCTGCATCTAACTAAAACCTGGTGCAAGTTTTAGCCCCCTCCAAAGAAAAGCCCCAAATACTGATTTGAGTATGAAGGGTTTAAGGATAACGTGAACCGATGTCTACAAATTACTGATCTTTTATTTTTATTTTATTTTATTTTTTTGAGACTAGGTCTCGCTATTTTGCCTGTTATTAAAGGCTCTCTTTAAATTGTTAAGAGTGAGTCTTAAAAGTTGTCATCATCACAAGGAAAAACATTGCAACCGTGTACTGATGATTGTTAATTCGACTTATTGTGGTGATGACTTTATAATATATACACACACATTACACTGGATACCTGAAACTAATATGCCTGTCATTTCTCGATTTTAAAAAAGGAAATTAAAAGATCAGTAATACGGCCAGGCACGGTGGCTCGTGCCTGTAAGCTTCAGCCTATGAAGCGGCTGGGGCTAGGGATCGTGGTTCGAGTCCCGCTTGGGGCAACACAGTGAGACCTGGTTCCAAAAAAATATAGCTGGGCATGGTGGCGCACGCCTGTAATCCCAGCTACCTGGGAAGCTGAGGCTGGGGACTGCTTGAGTCTGTGGTACCCTGGGCAACGTGAGCCTGCAAGATCTAGTTCCACACAAATTTTAGAATTGTGTTTTCTTTTCTCTTTTTTTTTTTTGAGACTAGGTCTTGCTATTTTTGCCCGTGGAACCACAGGCTCTCGTTGCCCGGGGTACCAGAGACTCAAGCAATCCCCAGCCTCAGCTTCCCAGGTAGCTGGGATTATAGGCGCGCACCACCACGCCCAGCTATTTTTTTTTTGGAACTAGGTCTCACTACAGGCCCCAGGTGGGACTTGAACCATGATCCCTAGTCCTGGCCACTTCATAGGCTGAAGCTTACAGGCACGAGCACAGTGCCTGGCCCTATTACTGATCTTTTAATTTCCTTTTTTAAAGGATTGTGGATTGTAGATTGTGTTTTCTATATATAATTTTTTTTTGAGACTAGTTCTTGCTAAAGGTGCCCAGGCTCATGTTGCCTGGGGTACCACAGACTCAAGCAATTCCCAGCCTCAGCTTCTCAGGTAGCTGGGATTACAGGCGCACGCCACCATGCCCAGCTATATTTTTGGGACTAGGTCTCGCTACGTGCCCCTGGTGGGATTCGAACTGCAATCCCCAGTCCCAGCCGCGACTCCATAGGCTGTCACAGGCATGCACCACCATGCCCAACTCTTAAGTGCTTACCTTTTGATCCCCTTCACCCATCCTCCAAACACCCTTTGGCAACCACCAATCTAGTCTCTGTATCTATGAGCTGTGTTTTCCCCTTTGATCACACATATAAGTGCAGTTATGTGGTTTGTCTTTTATTTTACTTAGCATAATGACCTCAACTTCATCTATCTCACAAATGGCAACATTTACTTTTTAATGGCTGAATAATATTCCATGGTATATATATTACAATTGTATAGCTATCACAATTTTTCAAACTCATTCATCATTGGACATTTAGGTTATTTCCATATTTTAGCTGTTATAAATAATGCTGCAATGAGCAGGAGACTGCAGATGATTTCTTGAGCTGGTGTTTTCATTTTCTTTAGAGAAATGCCCAGAAGTAGAATTGCTGGATCATATACTGGCTCTAGTTTTAATTTTTTTCCCTAGCTACATCCCACCAACAGAGTTATGAGGCGTCCCTCTCCTCCACAACCTTATTATCTATTGTCCTTCTAAGCCAAGCTAACAGGTGTTTTTGATTGTGGTTTTGATTTGCATTTCCCTGGCGGTTGGTGATGCTGAATACACTTTCATGACCTCTTGGCCACCTGTAGGTCTTTATTTATTTATTTATTTATTTTCGAGACTGGGTCTCACTATTTTTACCTGTGGAACCGCAGGCTCACGTTGCCCGGGGCACCGCAGACTCAAGCAATCCCCAGCCTCAGCTTCCCAGTAGCTGGGATTACAGGCATACACCACCACACCCAGCTATTTTTTTGGGATTAGGTCTCGCTACATGCCCCCAGCGGGACTCAAACCGTGATCCCTGGCCCCAGCTGTGGCTTCCTAGGCTGCCACCTACAGGCATGCGTCACCATACCCGGCCACCTGTATGTCTTCTTTGGTAAATGTCTACTCAAATTCTCAGGTCTTTTTTTTTTTAAAGAGACTAGGTCTTGGTACATTTCCCAGAGTAGTCCCAAACCCGCATACTCAAGTGCTATCTAGCCTCAGCCTCCCAGGTAGCTGGGATTATAGGCTGCACCACCGTGCCGGGCCTCTGGCCATTTTTTATTTGCAATTTTTTGAGTCCTTTGTATATCTTGGACCTCACCCCACTTCGCAGATTTGCAAACATTTTCTCCGTAGTAAGCTTCCTTTTCATTTTGCTGATGACCTTTGCTGTGCTTTTTGGCTTGATACAATCTCACTTGTTGATTTCTGCTTTTGTTGCCTTGGAGTTTGGCATAAAATTCAAAAGTATCCATGCAGAAAGTAATTTGAGTGAGTGCACCATCAGTGTTTTCTTCTAGGGGTTTCATGGCTTCAGGTCTCTATCCTTTTTTTTGGAGACTAGGTAGGTCTCGCTATGTTGCCTGGGGTATGGCAGACTCAAGCAATCCCCAGCCTCAGTCTCCCAGGTAGCTGGGATTACAGGTACCTGGCTGCTTTTTTGAGACTAGGTCTCGCCATGTTGCCCGGTGTAGTCTTGAATCCGCGAACTCAAGCAATTCCAAGCCTCTTGCCTCCCAGCACTTGGACAACAGGCACGTGTCACCACACCTGGCTGGCTTCAGGTCTCTTACATTCAATTCTTTAATTCATTTTGAACTGATTGTTGTGTATGGTGTGAGTGGTGCTGTTTCATTCTTCTGTATGCGGCTCACAGCTTCCCAGGACCCGGGACCATTTTGAAGAAACTGTCCTTTCCCCATCATATCTTTTTTTTTTAAGAGACTAAGTCTTGCTATGTTGCCCCGGGTAGTCCTGAACCCACACTCAAGTGATTCCTAACCTCAGCCTCCCAGGTAACTGAGATTACAAGCATTCTACTGGATCCAGCTTTCCCGTCGTGTCTTCTTGGTACCTTTGCTGTAAGTTAGCTGACCACATATAGTTGGGTTTATTTGGGAATTTATTTTGTTGCACTGACCTGTGAGTCGTTTCATGCCAATACAGGCTGTTTGGTGACCACCACGTGTAAGAGTTTAAAGTCGGCGAGTGTGATGCTCTCAACTTCGTGTTCTCAAGATTGCCTTGGATATTTGGGGTCTTTTGTGGTTCCATACAAATTTTAGGATTGTGTTTTCTATTTTTTTTTTTTTAAGAGTAGGTCTTGCTTATGTTGCCCAGGGAACCGAAGGCTAATGTTGCCCGGGATACCATGGACTCAAGCAATCCCCAGCCTCAGCCTCCCAGGTAGCTGGGATTACAGGTGTGCCCCACCATACCTAGCTATTTTTTGAAACTAGGTCTCGCTATGTTGCCCTGGGCAGGTCTCAAACCCAGGACTCAATAGATTCCTAGTTTCAGCCTCCCTTCCTAAGCTGAGAAAAAGGCATACGCCACCATACCTGGCCCCTGTGTTTTCTATTTTTTTGTGGAAAATGCAATCAGAATTTTGAAAGAAATTGTAATGTATAGATTGCTTTGAATGATCTGGACATTTTAAAAATATTATTCCTTCAGTCTGTGAGCATGTAATGTCTTTCCACTTATGTCATTTTACTTTCATCGGTGCCTCATCGTTTTAAGTGCACGTCTTTCCTTACCTTTGATGAACTTATTCCTAGTTGTTTTTTATTCTTTTTGATATAATTGCCAATGAAACTGTTTTCTCAATCTTTCTGATAACCCCACTAATAGTGTATAGAAATGCAACATGATTTGCATATATTTCATTTATTAATTTCGTATTCTGCTCAGTTTATTTTCACGTTTGTTTTTTTTTTTTTTTCACTTACAGGGGGATTACCTCTAGTAACCTCACCAGAAGGTGACAATATCTAAGCCACAAACGCTGGCAGACAGCACGCTGGAGCGTACTGGCGGTCCACCTGCTTCTGTGGCCACCTAGCCGCTGCCCAGCACCACCAAGTGCTATGCTGCCCACTGCAGGCTGGGCAAAGATCAAGATTAAAGTACAGTTTCTGCAGAATACAGTCAGCTTTCATCCCCCCACAAAGCAGAACAACTCTCAGTGGAATCACTAGGCTATGGAACAAAATGTTACCTGCAAACAGTGAATTTCTTATCTTCCTTTCTGGTTTAGATGCCTCAGTTTCTTTTTCTTGACTAGCTCCTCTGGTAGGACCTCCAACACCGTTCTGATGTAAGTGGGGGAGATGGGGCTCCCTTGCCTTGTTCCTGGTTACAAAGAAAAAGCTTTCAGCTTTTCACCATCCAGTATGATGTAGGCTTCTCTGTGGTATTAGTATGCTGAGGTACATTTGATCTGTGGCCATTTTTTGAGAGTTTTTATCACAAATGGACATTGGATTACAAGGTACTCTTATGTGTATGGAAAACTACACTAACTAGCACTACACTAACTAGCAATAAAACAGGAAGCTTTAAGTGTAGGATGTAACCGATGAGTTATGTGGTTACTGAAGTTACTTCACATGTTGTATATGCTTGAAATTTTCATAGTGAAATGCTTAGGTATAAAAATAGTTACTCTAGTAGAAGGTAATAGCAGCTCTGGGTAATTAAGGCATTGGGCGGGAGGCTAGGGAATGAGTGGGGTGGGGGCTTTAACACTACCATCCTTGGGGAAGTCCTCCGAGGACACCTTGGGAACAGGTGTGAGTCACAAAGAGATGGGGGAGGAGTGTTCCAGGTAAAGGGAGTAAATACAGAAAGGCCCCCAGGCGCAAGTGGATCTGGGGTTCCAGGAATAGTGAGGAGGCTGGGGTGGCTGAAGCCAAGGGGGTGAGGGTGCTGGACAGAGGAACAGCACAGAGCCAGGCCCATGGGTCTTATGATCACTGTCTGGCTTGACTCCCAGGGCTGGGGGGCAGGGATGGTAGGATCCAACTGTGACAAGGATGTTCTTGTCAGTGGGGTAAAGTCGCACCGAAGCAGGGGAACCTGCGAGGAGACCAGAGCAAGAGTCCAGTGAGAGGATGGGGGTTCTGGTCTGGGGAGACAGAGGCGGAAGTGATGAGAAACAACCCTACTCTGGAATACTCTGAACATGGCCTGGGGTTGTGTGGGGGAGGGGGCAGGTGGTCAGAGAAAGAAGAGTCAGATCAGGGATGGGGAAGATGATTACAATTGAAGCCCATTCTATTTTATTTTTTATTTTTTGAGACTAGGTCTCGCTATTTTTGCCCGTGGAACCGCAGGCTCTCATTGCCCAGGGTACCACAGACTCAAGCAATCCCCAGCCTCAGCTTCCCAAGTAGCTGGAATTACAGGCGCGCGCCACCACACCCAGCTATTTTTTTTGGAACTAGGTCTCGCTTTGGGCCCCAGGCGGGACTCGAACCGCGATCCCTAGCCCCGGTCCCTTCATAGGCTGATGAAGCTTACAGGCATGAGCCACCGTGCCCGGCCCTGAAGCCCATTTTAAAGATCAATCACGGGTTCTTTTGAGGCAGGCAAGTCTGATAAGCTGCTTTCACTTTCAAGTAGAAACATGAGTAGGCGGGTCTGTGGATTCAGGGAGCCTGTGCTGGTGGAGGATGGGAAGG
>PVHY01023435.1:0-20970 GCA_004024945.1 Uropsilus gracilis
TCTATCTATCTATCTATCTATCTATCTATCTATCTATCCATCCATCCATCCATCCATCCATCCATCCATCCATCCATCTATCTATCTATCTATCTGGAGAGGGAGGAAGGGTGGAGTGGGAGAGAGATGTGAGGGAAGGCAGGCAGTATAGAAAGGATTGATGCTACCTCTTGAAACCAAAGGTGGGCTGTTTGGATACAGGATGGGGAGACCTCAGTCTTTTTCTCTCAAGGTCTTCAGCTGACTGAACAAGCCCCACCCTCTCCATTATATAGAACAATCTACTCAGAATCTACTGATTTAAATGGGAGTCACAGTTAAAAATACCTTCACAGTGAGATCTGGGTCACTGGTTGATCAAACATTGGGGCACCATTTCACATGGCCTAGTGAAATGACACTTAAAATTAACCATCATGGTGGTGAATTATATAGATGTCTTGGCTCAAGTAGACACATTCTCAAAATCCTGTCTACCTGGCATAGGCTAGCCTGGACAACCCTGCTGTATGGATCTGTGCAGACTCTGGACCCCAGTGCTCCTGAAAGTGAAGAGGCTGGGAATATTTTGGACTGAGTGAATCGGTGGAGAGTTTGAACAGGGTACAGCTGCTCCTCTTCATCCTGTTGGAGCTGTCTGGGGCCTGGGGCCTTTTTCACTTCCACTCTCATGTGATAGCCATGTGGAACGCAGATTAGGAGTAGTTAGGGCCAGAGTCATATGGAGAACATGTGGGTATGCTGTTACTTCAAGGTGCCAGAGACATTGGCCCGAACAGGACCGCTTGTCCTGACCTCTGGAAGTAGAGGCTAGACAGATGGGGAAGCCCAAGAGTTCCTTCATTAAAAGCACTTTCTCAGTGTCCTTTCAAAGAGTTGGCCCAGACATGTGGCACCTGGTCAAACCCATGTTCCCCTCTTTCTGACCCTGGAGAGTCAGTTGCTGGGGAAGAAATGGGATGGGGATAAACATATGTACATCTGTTCTCTAGACCTTGAACCAGGTAACTAGTAGCTTTTTCCTGCCCCCAAGAAGCCCTACTTTGGAGTGGGATCTTCCCTGGGGCATCCTGGAGGAACATTACCTGACCTCACACTCTCACAATGCAGCAGCCTCACCTCCCAGTTCTGAGTTTGCTCTCATCAGCCTCACTCTGTTGCAGAGACCAGTGAGGCCTTGGACAGTGTAGAGGGCATCATAAACCCAGTGACTGGACACACCTATGCAGGAGCTTAGGGGTTCAGAGGGACATAGAACTGCTGCTCTATAGCAGTGTTTCATACATACACACGCGCACACACACACACACACACACACACACACACATCCTTTCTCCACTCTGTGAAAGCTATGTCATGAGCCAAGGCTACCTAGATCCTCCCTTCAATGTAAAGTTCATTCAGTTTCCTTCCCTTTTCCTGTTGATTCATGTAGTCTCTCATTATTGGCCTTTTATTGACCAATGAAATAGCATAGCAATAACATAGCAAACACTTATGAAAGAAATACTAACTGACCCCAGAACATGGATAATTACATTTATCCATGTGATTCTCTCCTACCTTGTTCTCCTGCCACCCCTTCCAGAGGCCACTGCTCTCCTAAATCATATGACCTTTTCTTTTAGAGATTTATTTATTTATTTCAAGAAATTGCTAGTGAGTTTTATTGATCTTAATTATGATGACCATTTTAAAGAACTGGAACTGGCTTTAAAATTATAATTTTTAAAATTATTTATTTTTTTGATTGCACGTGTATATAGATGCTTTTAGATTTATAAAACTTTACCAAAGTTATATTTCCTCACATATTATGATTTGGGTGTTAAAGTTGTTTTCAAATTTGTACAAGAATATTATGCTGTATGTAATCTTCTGGGAGTTAAACTTACATCGTTGCTTGGCTCAGAGTGGGCTCTGAATTTCTGAGAAAGCAAGTGAAATGAGCACCGGTCATGAGTGGGGTCCATGCTTATCTGGGCCAGTGCTGTTTGTTAGGCCAGCATGTGGCCTGGAGAATTTGTGTTTGCCAGGCACTGCCCCATCCTTCTTATTTATTAAGTGGCTTATCCCTGTTTTATGGGACTTGGAAAAGCATCTCTTTCTTTTTAAATAATTATAGAGCTTTATGAAGGTTGAGTCCTTAAATTGTTGTCACATCTTTGACCTGCATAATGTAAGGAGTCATTTCTGAGGACCCTGACCACCTCCCCAATCCAAGGGAGGGCAATGCTCCCTTGCAGTGTTCCAGGGGAAGGGACTGCAGAGAAGTCAGGCTGCTGGCAGGGGTCCATAGCAGAGAATGAACATGTGATGCAATCTAGCCTCTCCCCCAGATTTTGGCAGGACATCCTTGCTCTTCCCATCCTGACCAGCCTGTCCCCTTTCATTTGACATCTTAAGGTTATCATAAGGTTATTGAGTCCCCAGGAGTCAGCTATGAGTTTGGAAAAAGAATGCATTCCTGTGCTTGCATACTTAACCATTTCATTCCAACATGGTAAAACAATCTCAAAGTTGGGGAAGTATCACAAGCACGTGCGTGCACACACACACACACACACACACACACAAATATGTGTGGCCTAACTTTTATCCAGATTATTCATTGTTGGTTATTTAATCAGTTAAACAGAGCCAATGTCTCTGTTTCCATATTTGCTCCTTTACAATCTATTTCAACACACAATTCAGGGGGGTTCCAAATTTAGATCAGGTCTCGTCTTTCCTCTGCTCAAAACCCAATTCAGAGCAAAAACCTGAGTCCTTTGGAAAACCATAGGTCTTCACAGTCGTAGTTGGGCCCCAGGCCTGTTTTCTCTTCTCTCCGAAGGCATCCTCTTCCTTGTTTCATAAGCACTCAGGCTCCAGGTTGCTTCAGGACATTTGCACTAATTGTTTTCTCTGTCTGGAGTGTCTTCCTCTTAATGTCAGCAGGATTCACCTTCTCTTCATGTTTTCCCTGAAACATTACTATCCAAGTAACTGTTATGGATAGAATATTTGTCCCTCCATCCCTTTCCCATTTCATCTGTCAAAATTCAAATTTCCAGTGTGATGGTATTACGAGATAGGAACTTGGGGGAGGATTAGTGCCCTTCAAAAAGAGACCCTTTCTTTTCTGCTATTGGAGGCTGTACTGTAAGGTTAGTCTTCTGTGCACCAGACACTGAATCTGTTGGAGCCTTGGTTTTGAACTTCCAACCTGCAGATTTTTGTTGTTTTTAAGTCACCATGCCACAGTATTCTGCTACAGCGATCATCTCTGATCACCTTTAAACAATTGTGGTACCTACCCCCTCAAAGGTTCTCTATTTTCTTTCTCTTTAAATGTATGACTTTTTAACCACCTATTATGGTGTACGCATGTTCTCAACATTTTATGAATTACTTTCTAAGTCACTTTCTATTACCCATTCCTCCCCTGTCCTTCTTCCTGGAGGGTATTATGATAAATCTATGGAGTGCTTTACATTGGGCACATGATACGAACTCAATTTGTATTAATGAATATAGATGGGTTGATGAACGAATGAATTTTAACTCCTTGCCCTTATTTGACCCTGAGCTTTTTCCTGTGGGGGAATCTATATGTGTAACACTGATTATATAACACCAGCTACCTGTGATATGCAATCTCTTTCCCAAGTACAAATCTCTCATGTTCTTAATGTTATACATCATGTGTCTTTGCAGCTGCAACACGAGATCCCAGCAGCAAGGATCTTGTGGTTTCTGGCAACTCTGCCCTGTGTTGCTCACCCACTCAGTTCTCAGAGAACTATTGCTTGTTGGAATGGAAAGATACTTTGAGATGAAAACATGACTTGAATAAGAATTATTGCAGGTATGATGTATTTGCTTCCTAAATAAGATTGTACTTTATGCTGGGCATAAGCTAAATTTCAAACAACTATGTAACTTTCTTGCTATACATTTGTTTGAATGTGCATTAGAGATTTAACAAGCACATACACCTCAGGGCTTTGTGGATATTACTGCTTGGAGAAATTAAAAAAAAAAAACAAATATCTAACATAGATATTGGTTTAAATAAAATAATACAGAAGTAACAGCATAGGTGTTAGGGACTGGATTGTGCCCCCAAATACATTATGTTGAAGTCCTAGCCTTCAGTACTCCAGAATGTCACTAAATTTGGAGATGTGGCTATTTTAAAGACTAATGAAGTTAAATTGAGGTCATGGACAAGGCTTGGAGTGCAGTGCTAAGGAAATATGATCCAAGGCAAAATCAAAGAAAAGGGGCAAACATGCATAGAGGGAAGACCAAGTGACAGTGGCACCTACAAACTAAGAGAAGCCCCAGAGGGAACTGTTGATACCTTGATTTATTTTCAGCCTTGAGAATTGTGAGGACATTTAAGTCCATAATTTAGACCACCCAGTCTTGGTACTTTGTACAGGATCATTAGTAAATGAATATACCAGGTAATGTGCAGATGGGCAAAGACTGAAGGTGTAGCCAAGTGACTGAACTTGGGAATTCTGGTACTTGGCAGAGGCATGGGTTTGGTTGGGACCTCAGCTTTGCCAGTTCCTGTGTGACATTTAGCAAAATCTTAATCTTTCGGAAGGTCAGTCTTGTTTTAAAGAACAGGCTAATAGTAGTTTCCTTGCCGGTAAGTAGTAGGAACAGAGATGTGACAATGTGAAGGAAGTTCTTCGCACCCAATAACTGCCACTCTCATTATGGGAAAGCAGGTGCCAAAGGACTTCTTTAATTTCAGTGTCAAGTTGGCCAGAGTCCTGGATTTCCTTGCCCCACACAGTTCAGGTAAGTGAGGGGCAGACCAGGCCAGTCATGGGCAGTTAATCTGGGTGAATCCAGAAGGCTGTGGTGCTGCCTATGGACTTCTGGAATAAGGGATTAGGAATTCTCCCCATTTCACATCTCGGGAAATGGAGACCCGGATTGGAGTAGTGACTGGTCTTGACCACCCAGAAGGACAGGGCCTGAGCCAGGGCCCAACCCCGAGGAGCTCAGGGCACTGTCTTCAGCCTCGGGGTTCTGCTTGGGTTCTCAGAGCGAGTTTAAGGAACGCCCCTCCCTCTCCTCCCGCCTCTCCTGCCTGCTGGCTCCAGGGAGGAGGAGGAGTCTAGCTGGCTCTGATGACACCGTCGCCACGGCAACGCGGCCATACTGGCCCCAACGGATCCTGGGCCTGGGACTGCGGCTGGCCGCGGTCTCGTGGGCAGAACCGGCAGCATGGACAGCCTCTTCGTGGAGGAGGTGGCCGCCTCCCTAGTCAGGGAGTTCCTCAGCAGAAAGGTACGTCTTGGCCCCTCCACAGCTCTGGGCAGATCTATAATTTTGGGAGGGGGAGGTGCGATCTGGGAGTTTCGCGGCAACCTCTGCACCTTCGCGGAGGGAGACTTTTTCTCCCAGTCCTCTGCCTGTTCCAGAGATGACCCGACAAGAGCGCCACTTTCCTGGGCTGGGAAACTACATCTCCCAGGAGCCATTTCTGTCCGAGAGCACTTCCCGCGAAGAATGGCAGGACCTGGGCCGCAGCCCTCCGGGGGGGCGTCTCTAGGCCGGCTCCGGGAGCGGTGGACTGCAGCAGGACGGGACTTGGAGGGCTTGGCCCCCTCCCCGCGTTTTCTGAAGCACAGCTGAGTTCTCTCGAACTTAGCACCAGGCCTCAGTCGCAGCCTGACTGGCGGTATAGGTGACATCCATCCCCAAACTTCTATGCCCCTAGTACTGAATCACCCCACCCCGCTGAGGAAACCCAAAAGGGCCGAGAGAAAACTCACCACAGTCAAATACTTCAATCCTGTTCCTCGACAGTGAGATATTCATTGCATTTGCTTTATGCAAGTTCTCTTGTCTTATCTCAGGAGTTTTCAAAGTACACAAAAGTTGACAAGACTTTAGCTCTCATCTGCCCTTACAGTGAAGATGAGGATAGGTTGGCAAAGGGGTCACCCCGTGCATGAGTACGCAGGGAGAGCACCGTTGTTCCTTCTAGAGAGTGGCTGAGGTTAACCAGGTGCTGTGTGTCTTGTTTCCTTCTGGTGTCATGTTAAGCTAGAGCTGTGGATTAAAACATACAGAAACAAACAATTTTTTGACCGGAGGAATGGGAAGGGCATTGAGATCTAAGAGACTAATTCAAGTATTTGCTACTAGCTAGCCTTGTGAGTTTGGTATGTTACTCACCTTCTGAATTTACATATATGCAAAACAGGAATAATAAGACCAATATATGGGTAGTGCCCAAGCATTGCATCTGGTACTTAGTAAGTGATCCAAACTGTCTTCTCTCCATGTCTGCATTAGCCTGTAAAGTCTCTTTGTAAAGTGTCTTTGTTTGCTTTTTAACAATGTTTGTGTTTAAAACTTAAAAAGGAAAAAAAAGCATATGGTTTCATTGTACCTACTCTGTTTTTATGACTAGTTGGCTTTCATCAACAAGTCCTGGCTGCACTTTGGATATCAATGACATACCCCAAGAGGCTGGCGACTGCCATCATTTCTTTTAAAAGACTTACTACCAAGCAAAACTGTTTCCTCTGCCGTTTCTTTCTTGAGTACAAATGAAATCCAAAGTCCTCACATAATCCAGGGGCCTGGGACTTTGGTGGCAGCCTCTACCATTGACCCCAGTGTACCATCTGATCTCATGCCCAGCTTCTCCCATGTATTTTCTTCTGTTCACCAGTCCACAAGTCCACTAATCCCTTCCCTTACATGGCCTCTCAGGTAATTCCATTTCAAATAACTGATTTATCTTGTCTCTGTTTGGCTCACTGATGTTCATGTTGTAGTTTCTATATCTGCTTGTCTCACCTACTAGACAGGTGAGACACAAAGCTGAGACCTGCACTGGGCAGAACGTTGGCAATTGTCTCATTCACTGATCTCCTCCTCCCATTTTTTTTTTCTTTATCTGAACACACTAATGCCTTATGAAAGGAAAGTAGTTGCTCATAGTCACTCAGAAAGTCTAGAAATGTTAGGACAGAGATCACATAGCCTCCTCCCTGCCCGCCATGTGCAGGGGGCAATAACCAGTAATCCCAGCCAATAGAGTTCTCATTTACAATGGAGGCACCTTCCAGTTGCTCGTTTATTTCTCAAATCTTCCTAACAGTCCTGAAAGACAAGTATAATTACCCCTTTTCAGATGAGGCTATCATGAGAAAGGGAGGTGAAGAAACTTGCCCAGGGTGAGCAGGCCAGATCTTGTCATTCCTCTACTTAAAACCCTATATGAGTTTCCGATTACAATTAGAATAAAATGCAAGGGAAGGCCTCATCAGGACCTCCCAAGTCTGACTCCCAGCTCCCCTCATCTTCCACTGTTACCTCCTCTCACTACCCTGCATCAAATTTAGTTTATCTGTTGACTTTATCATCAGAGCATATGAAGAATGTAGCTACTTCTTTTCATGTCTGCTATAACCATCCTGGTTCAAGCTATCTTTCTCTTTCATGTGTGACATTCAATGGCATCCTAACTTGGTTTCTGGTTAGTGTCATACCTCCAGCAATCTGTTCTCAACCTAACAGCCTCTAAATCCTTCATAAATATGTCAGTCTAGAATGTTCCTCTTTTCAAATTCTCCAGTAGCTCTCCCTTCACCTCTATTTCATAAAATGTGACAAAGTATTTTCTTGTAAAGCTCTGGATGACCTCTATGATCTTGTTTCTTATTGCTTTCCTCTGATCATGTGACTTGTTACACTGCCACAGGACTTTTGCACTTGCTGTGCCTTGCCCAGTGCATGCTTGACCTACTCCCTTACTTTGCTCATTGCTGTGCTGTAATGTCACCTAATCATGAAACCTTTCCTAATCATCTCATAAAGTTGCAACTCTTGTCCACCACCCCCTGTCTAAAGACCCTCTTTGTCTCCTACTCTACTATATGTATATAAATATTTTTACATAACCCATTCTCTTCTATTCTAGAATATAAACTTTGTGTATGCCCAAGCATTGATCTGTTTATTCCTCTGCTTCTAGCAGCTGAACTAGTGAACTAGTTAGTGGTTCATGCCTTTCATTTCACAGATGGGAAAACTGGAAGACGGGTGAGCACATAGATGATGCTCCATAAGTAGTTAACTAAAAGAGTGTCATTCATCTTTGTCTCCATTCTTCCTATTTTGTCTCCACAGTAGTGGCATCATACTGTCCATTTACTCTTTTGTGTATGATCTGCTTCCCAGTGGAAGGGCAGCTCCATGAAGGTGAAGCCTGGCCTTATTCCTTATTCCTTCTGTGTCTCTTCCATCTAGAACAGCCTGGCATGTAGTAGGTGCACAGCAAATATGTTTTCAGTGAATGAAGGTTACATGGGTCAGATGGGACTGGGGACAGGTTGATTCCTGAGGGCAACCTCACTCAGTTCTGTGGTAGTGTTCAGATGCAAGTGTGAACCACAATCCCAGAGAATTTTTAACTGATCTGAAGTGTTGGCAGAAATGGTTATCCACCAGGGAGAGATTTTCATTATAGAAGTCCCATATTACTTTGATTAATGGGAAGACTTGGTTAAGCCTGGATGAAACATGGATGCTTGCTCTTGAACCCTATGAACTCTCTTCCAGTTGATTCTCTAATGCACCCAAGCATGTCCTTCCTTTCCCCCAATGTCTATACCCATTTCTTTTTGTTTCTTTTCTCTTGGATTTCAGCTTTACTCTCTTTAGTTCAAGGCTGTGTTCATATCTTTTTTTTTTTTTTCTGCAAATTCTCTTTGCCTGGTTCACAGCAGATGAGGGGTTTTACCTTGTTTCCTTAGTTCAATGAGTCTCTATGAAATTCTGAACACAGTTAAGACTGTACAGCAGCAGGGTCTGGGATCCATCAGGACCACAGGACTCCCTTAGAACTGACTGAGCTGGTTATGAGGCATCACCTCATCCTCAGGCTATGTGGTAATTAATCACCACAGCCCAGTGAGGTGGGCAGACAGCAGCTGCTGTGGTTGTTTTTCAAATGAAGAAGTCAATCTCTTTGGGGAACAGGACTTCCCATTGCCAGAGTGTGTCTTAGCGGGCCTTCTGGGAGTTCAGGCTTCATGATCGAAGGCAACTTCACTGGGGACTCAGCAGATGTTTACCAAGTACTTCCTAGAGGCCCAGGTCCCGGCCTCCATGAGCTCATAGTCCGAGGTGGTCAGAACTCTCATTGTCACCTTGGACAAATTAACCCGGGCTCCCCAACGAGAAAAGGAAGGAATTAATATTGCCTTTTGTTTATGTTTTTCCCTTTTGTTTGTTTTGAAAGCTTCCCATTCTGTGGCCCCAATTTGAGGGTCAAATCCAAGGCTTCAGGGATAGCCTTGGGGTGAGTAGTTACTTGAATTCCGCTTCCCTTATCTAATAAAATGGACCTATGTAGCTTAGCCCTCCAGGTTGTTGTAAGACTTAGAATAATAATGGTAACGATGATATGAAGTATAAAGATTACATAAAAGTGAATTCCTCCTTCAGTTTTTGGTTCACAATAACCTTCTGAGGAAGGCAGGATAAGGCTGATCAAAATGAACATCAAGAGTCTCTTGTTTATACTCTGCGTCAGACAACAGAAGGTTTTAATTTAAAAGGGTAAATAATGATTCAAATTTCTTCCCTCAGGGTTTAAAGAAGACGTGTGTGACCATGGATCAGGAGCGCCCACGCTCTGACCTCAGCATAAACAGCAGAAACGATCTCCGCAAGGTTTTGCATCTTGAGTTTCTCTACAAGGAGAACAAGGTAGGGCTTTGAAGGTGTGCCTTGGCATTCTGGAACAGAATTTGACCATATTAGAGCACCCTTTGGCCCCATCAGGCATTCAGAGACTAGTGGCAGGAGGCTGGCCCTACCTGTGGTCCAGAGAAGCCAAGTGCCCTTAAATCCCCAGTGCAAGTCAGGTTTCCAGCCTGGCTGGTGGGGCCACCCCAAGCATAGTGGCCATGAGGCTCATTTTGAACCTGAGCCTGTTAACAGTTTATTCTCTATGCTCCCTCTTCCCCAAGGAGGCTATTTTTAGTCAGACTGTATTTAAGAATATAGTATTCAGTTATATTAAAATTTTCCATTCCCTCTCTGTGTTTTCCTTCTTCAGTTCTGAGTAACACCTTATTTGTAAGTCTCCTGTGACATGTAATTCATATCGAAGCCAGGCTTGGTTTCAGCCTACCCAGGTGCACCGGAATTGAGCTAGCAAACAGAACCAAACTTCCTCAGACTTGATCCTCTCCACCTGCTGTTACAAGCTTTCCTGGCTTCTTGCAGTTTCCTTTGTTGTGATTATTATGCTTATGACAGAATATTTGTGTATTTGTCTAATTAGTTTCTGCCTTCCCCAACAATCTGGAACACAGCAAGGTTGAACACAGTAAGGAGGCGAGAGACAGCGTCTCCTTTGTTCACCTTTGTATCCCCATACTTAACACATTGTCTGACAATATAGTAAATAGAATGTGTTTGTGGGTTATATGATTGACTGGAGAATGAACGAATGTATGCATGGTTGACACTACCACCTGACTTAATCGGTCCTAAGTGTTAGGAAGAGGGAATCTCCTGATTCAGTTTAAGAATGGGCTCTCAAGCAGACGTTGCCTTGAGGTATCACATACTGTCAGAATCTGGTAGGACCTAATTCTGTTCAGTATTTATCCCAGTAAGAAAAGGCAATGAAATGATATTCTCATGCAGAAGTCCAATGTGTGAAACAGAAGTGAACCTCTTTGAGGTGGAGGTGAGGAGGTCCTCCCTCATGGCTTCTGGGGCAGTTCCTCAGGGCTAGCTAAGCAGCTTTTATACACCGATAGAATAGGGATCCTGCTAGGGGTGGTGGTGTGCACCTGTAATACCAGCTATTTGGGAGGCTGAGGCTAGGAATCACTTGGTTCCGTGGGCTCGGGACTACCCCGGGCAACACAGCAAGACCTAGTCTCTAAAAAATATCTGGGCGTGGTGGTGTGTGCATGTAATCCCAGCAACCTGAGAGGCTGAGGCTAGGAATCACTTGATTCCGCGGATTCGTTAACTATCCCGGGCAACATGGCGAGACCTAGTCTCTAAAAAAAAACAAACAAAAAAAACTAGTGATCCTACTCTGGGAGCTATAATCTTGACTTGTCTTCAGATGTCAGGTCTCACAGTTACCAGCTACAGATGAGGCTAGAACCAGGGTTTTCCAACTCTTTCCTAGCAGTGGTGGTCAAGCTTATTTAAATAATAACATTATTCTGAAATGAAATTTATTATGAAATAAAAGTTATTAGATTAGTGTATGGGGGGAGGCACTTCCTAGCCCTCCAAGAATGTTCCTGAGACTTCAGGAGGAATCTCAGAACAGCTTCAGAATCACCCTTGTGCACATTATAGCTTAGGGAGGAATTTAGGCTGGATTTCCTTCAATAAATAGGACAGAATTTCAGGTAAGCCTTTAAACCTCAGCCATTGCATCAACCTATAGGAACGTTCAAGTTGCCAAATGTTCTTGTACTCCTCTTAGAGGAGAAAGAGTAATGGCGCCCAGGAGTTCAATCAGAAGCTCAGTGAGTAGTATGTCAGCTGGGTGCCCATTAACGTCTGGGCCTGGAGGCACTTGGACCCCTCCATATCCTCAAGCACTCAGCTGAAGTCCTGCAGAAGGAAGGCCATAGTCCCAGGCAGCTGATATTTAGCAGCCCACCATTTGCTGCATTTTAATGCAGAAGAGTAGATTGTATATCTGAGGAAGGTTTTCCACAGAGAGTAAGACAGTTAACCAGAAAACTTAACCATTCTTGTACGGTAGGTAGGATTTTTATGTCAATACACCCTTACATAATTCCACAAAAATATCTTTGCCATTCAAGTTATTTTTATCTTTTTACCATAAGATCATCTCCCAAAGGTAATTATTATTTTAAAATACTTAAGATATTTTCATTAGCTGTTGATAAGGGCCATGATTATTTGATTTATACAGTGTTTACTAGCTGTAATACAATTAATTGGAATTTATATTTTATAGAAATTATAAACTTATTAATATGTTTAAACCTATTAATCTATCAATCACATAATGCTTTTGACATTCAGTTATCATTAAACTTCTATGATTCTGGGAAAAACTCTTAATTTAATGTTAAATTCAGTGATTTGTTTTTCTGTGTTAAACATATGATAGGTAAAAATGCATATGTATAAAATTGAGATTTTGAAAAATTACACCTAGATTCATGTATAGGTTGGTTCACTATGAGCAAAATGATATGAAAAGCCACAAGGTAATTCAGGTAATCTAATACCCTGAAACTTTCTTATATTGAAATAAAAAAACAAGATAACTAAAATAAATAACATCTTTCCCCCAAATCCATTCCTTGCAGTTTACACTTAGGCAAATATGTTTTTTAAACAAAAAAAAAATTTGTTATTAAAACAAAAGAAGACAAAAAAACAAATCATTCCTTGATTATAACTACCAGGTACATCTGTTGCATTTAGTCCTAATCCATTTGACTATGTGTCTTGGGCCAAGATCTGCTGCCTATATGGGGAAAGGAAGGGGAAGAACTGGTGTGCCCAAGGGTTCTCTCTGTGCATGTTCCCTGTGGGTGTTTTAGTGCTCTGATTGCAATCTCATCAAATACCCTGGGCAAATACCCTGAGAGTTCCTGTGCAAATGTGTGGGGCCTGTCTCAGGACATGGCCTGATCTCTGAGGTAAACCTATGGCTTACTGTTTGGATAACTATGTCAGTTCAACACAATTGCTTCAGGGAGTTTTGAAAAGAAATCTAGGTTCTAGTCCTTGTGATTCTTGTTTTGTAAGAGTCACTTGGCCTGGTTTTCCATATTTAAAAAAATCTCCAAAGGTAATATTTGGTGCAATGAGGATGAGAGATACTGATATAATATTTGTCCAAAGTCTCCTAATGAAGAGTTTCATTTTATCTCTGTCTTTTTAAAAAGATTAGGGTAAATGGAGTCAACCCTGTCTCTCTATGCTCTTTGCAATCCTCTGCCATGCTGTCGCTATAACCCCTAGTGTTCAATGTTAAATGTGGAGTCCAGAAAATAAGAAAATATTCAGGTTTTAAAGACACCTGACCCGGATGTTTATCGCAGCACTCTTCACAATTGCTGGGATATGGAAACAACCCAAATGCCCCAAAACTGAAGAATGACTGAAAACAATGTGATATATCTTACACAATGGAATATTATTCATCAATCAAAGAAGGCAAACTTATGTCATTTGCAGCAATATGGTTAAAGCTAGAAGGAATCATGTTAGTGAAAATAAGCCAGAAAGAAAAAGAGAAATACGGAATGGTTTCACTTATATGAGGGTTACAGGGAAGACAAACAAATGGACAAGAAAAATATAAAATTGCCAATGAAATTGAGGCATAGAGCAGGAGACAGGGAGGAGGTGAGAATGGGGGAGGGAACAAGAGATAAAGATGGTTCACGAGTGATGGGGTGGTGGGAGAGTCTCGGGGTAGACAATAATATTTTATATATATATATGCACATAGGTGTGTGCGTATATATATGTGCAACCAAGGAAAAAATTAAATTAAAAAAAGAAAATATTCAGGTTTTAAATGTTTATAAACTTGTAAAAGTAACAATCCCTAAGGGTGATTTTTTTTTTTACATGAAAAGGTACATATTTTATAAGTATTTTTTTTTTTTAATGAAAGGCATGTATTTTGAAGTTTTTCCTAGGAGAATAAGTCAAGAGGAAATTTCTCAAGTAATTCTTTATTTCTATCATATTTTATTATAGTTACTCATTGAATTGACTCATGCACTGGATGCTAATTATCTTAAGGTAGAGATTTGTCTTTTTCTTTGTTGTTACCCCACAGGATCTGACATACAACAGGCAGCCAATGAACATTTCCTGAGAGAATGTATGAATGAGTGAGAAGTTGATAAATGTTTGTTTAAGATTAGAGTAGTCATCATTTTTATTCTTCCCCTGAAGATATGCACACAATTAATGATTTTTTTCC
Organism: Uropsilus gracilis; assembly: GCA_004024945.1. Classification (NCBI taxonomy): domain Eukaryota; kingdom Metazoa; phylum Chordata; class Mammalia; order Eulipotyphla; family Talpidae; genus Uropsilus; species Uropsilus gracilis. The sequence goes on from PVHY01023435.1 coordinate 13,991, forward strand.
TTCCAATGATAGGCAAAGGAAAATCCTCTAAAAACAAACCTTGAACTCATTACCAGATACTTTCTGGATCACTTTGAAAATCCTGCTAATAATTTCACTCAAGAAACAACAATCCCTGCGCTATTGATTCCAAAGAAAAACAACAAATTGCCATTGAGGGGCTCAGACACCACACTGGTAAATATATATGACCTTGCAAATGAAGATGCGGGATGGAAAACATCACTGTCAGAAACAAGCAAATCCAGGTATCTCTTCTTATTTGTATTGTGGATTAATTTCTTATTGCTATTATAATTAATTCTCTAAACTTAGTGAGTAAAACAGTCAAAATTTTCCAGGGAAACAAAACCAATAGGAATCAATAAGATAATATATATATTTATATATGTGTGTATATATATGTACATAAACAAGTATATATGTTATATTTATAGCTATAACTATTCATGTAAATATAAATTTATAGAGAGCAGAAGTCCAATCATCATCTCACTGGGCAAATACAATGTGTCAATAGAGCTGATTTCTTCTAAAGACCTTGAGAAACTGTTTTATTTCCTTTTTCAGCTTCTAGAATTTGCCTATATTCCCTAACTTGTGACTGCTTGCTCCATCTTCAGAGCATATCAGTATGACATTTGCTTCTGTGTGATATCTCCTAATACTGACTCTGGTCTTCCTTCTATTCTAATAAGGACCCTGTGAGTCCTTTCATTTCCTCTTCATGACACCCTATTCCCCCATGTAGTCCAGGATAATCTCTTCATCTCAAGATTCTTAACCATATCCTTAAAAATTTTTTTTTTTTCTCAAGTAAGTATTTACAAGTTCTGGAAATCAGGACTGGACATCTCTGGGGCCCCTGATATAAGTTTTAGGAGATTACTTTTGTTGAATTTTCTTAAAAAATAGGCGTGGTATATAATTCTAAAAAGCAATGATATACAGTAGAGATGGAAGAATCTGAAAAATAAGACCTTTTAGAACTTGAAAAGATAGTAAATGGGTATTCTTGATTGAACTTCTTGTTTGGAAGACAGTTATGTTAAATCAAAACCTTAACATGCTGCATGTAATCACCAATAGTGACTAACTTCCTGGAGTGGGTATTTTCTATGAGTATTTCCTTTCCCTGGGGTCTGCCAAAGCTTAAGGTCTGGGTGTCAAACTGCTGAGAGATGGGGATCACTAGAGAACATTAACTCAAAGCTAAGGATGTAGAAGATGAAGAAGGTTACATGATGATGGTCCCTCCTTCAAAGACACTTATTGCCTGACTGGCAACTTAATATTTCCGAAAAAAATAAAAGTGACAAAAATGCTATAGTTGAAACTCCTGAGTCCTACTCAGTTACTGTGAGTACAAACTTGAGTATTAACTTGGATTCCTTACCTTTCTTTTATTCCCCCCCCCCCGCCATTTTTGCATGATTATGGTGATAGATTCCCCCTTTCCTCTGGCTCAATGGTGATGGCCTTTCTCTGGCTGACTACCAGGGCCTCTTCTCTAGTATTTAGGCTCCTTGTGATCTTTTTCCGAAATATACCCTTGACCCAAGATGTGTGGACATTCTACAAGATAATTCTGGGTACATTGCTCCACCACTGAAAGGTCTTGAGACACTCCCTGGAGTCCTACCTCTCCAGGCTAACTTATGCTTCTATGGTCTATGCTTCTGTGCTTCTAATCTTCTATGCTCAGCTCCTATGGTTCACCTGGGCAGGTCCTACTTTTGCAAATGTATGTCTGCTAGTTCCCGGGGCCTTCCCCACTCAGCTCCCAACTACTCATTCTTTTAGACGTAGCTGCTGGCTCCTCTAGAAGATCTTCCAGGTTTCCCCAAGCTGATTCCAGACCTTTCCTCTGCTTGACATTCCCCATCATAGCATGCATGACCAATTCTCATGTGATGGAACTCGGTGGTTTTGGTAAGCAGCGTGCCACGGAGTAGGTGTCAATGCCAGAGGTCACTGGTAGCCCTACCTGTGTCAGAGGGATTACCTGAGTGATTACAGGCAAGATTCCTTTTTACCTAGGTCTCCTGCTCTGTCTCTTTGGTTGTTTATTTTTTGACCCTGCCCACACCCAGACCTTTGGTTCTTTCTTATCTTGTTCTCTTGTTCTTCTTTCCTCTGTGCCTTGTTCTTACTGTCTTTCACCCTCTAGTACCCTTTGCCTCTCTCTGTCTCGTTTTTGTCTTTCTCTTACACACACACACACACACACACACACACACACACACCCTCAATCTTTCTCTTCTCTGCTTTTGTTCAGTGCCAAGCAATCCAAGAAGTGAAGCTGTTGACAGGCTTCACTTCACTGAACCTTAGCAGTGGAGGAGTGCCAAGTTTGCCACAGGCCTTTCCCACTCTCAATGGCGTGCAGATGCTGGGATCCACACATCTTATGATTGTGTTGAAGGACTGAAGTTTCCACTTATTACTTTAGTTTCAAAGAATCAAGGATGTTATTTCTCTTGAGGATTTGCAGGAGCTTCAATGACCCTCCTGGGTCATTAACTTTGATTTTTGTTTCTTGTTCCCTGGTCTTGTCGACTAGACTTGCTCTGCTATGTAAGTAATTTCTCTTCCTTACCTTTAGTGGTAAGGCACTGGATGGTGAGCTCTTATGGTGGATTTTGAATGACCTTGCTATGAGTGCTCTAGAATGTGTAATTTAGTGTCATAGTCTTTTCATTTGGAAACGCTCTTGTAATGGAAATATCCCTTTTCTGCAGACCTGACAATCTTGATGGGGATGTACTTGGCAATTTTGTATCATCTAAAAGACCCCCCCACAGAAGTAAGCCCATGCAGAGTGCCCTGGGGGAAAGTGCTCCCTTGACCCCTATGTGGGAGAAAATGGAGAAGATTCAGTCACCTGAGCCTTCCTTGGACACAAAGAAGACGGGAGAGAAGATCAAGCCCAAGTCTGGTCTGATAGTCCGAGGCATGATGGCTGGACCCATTGCCAGCTGCCCACAGGTTGGGTTGTTGCTCTTACTGTTTATGATGAATAGAAAATGAGACTTTTTGATAATACTTCACAGGCAGCCCCACAAGTGTTAGCTATGCCATGGCATGGAAGACCACCTGTCTCTGTTTTCTCTCTGACCCTACCATCAACTCCCTGAGGGCCATGGGTAGGCCTCATCTCCTTCCAGTTGGTGAGGTGATGCTGTGGTTTTATATACCTTTGCCGAGCGGGGACACACCTACCTATCTTTATCTTTGTAATTCAGGAGTGGAGCATCCATCCAGGTCTAGAGAACATATTTTTGAAAATATGCTTATTTTAAAGGGATAAAGAAAACTCAAACATTTTAGTTTTATTTGTTTTTCTTTCAGAAAAACATCCTAGAAATTGAATATCATATATTTTTCCTTAAGAAGGAATTGTGATAGGGTCCTATTAGGAAGGGACACTACCTCATTGAAATGAGAGCATGAATGTAAAAGAAGCTTGTGAAACAGCAATAACAAAAATAAACCAGAAAAACAAGGGCAATTCTACAACAAACTCAAAGTGTAGTATTCATTGAATTAAAGGAACTTCACAAACCTAAAATAGGTCTTCTGTGTCCAGCTTGACCACCTGCACTCGTGTGGGCTATATGTTTAGATGTGAACTGGGTATAAACGCTAGCACTGCTCTCCCAGTTGTTTTGGAGTTAGGACAGAAGGGAGTGGAACCTCTTCCTGTCTCTGCCGACATCTTGTGAATTTTTCATCAAGGTCTCATTTGTATGACCTGGTGTCTAAGACCCCTTTGAGGACTGGGAAGTCATGGCTCTGAGGTGGTCACACAGTCTTGGTGTCCAGATCAAAGGAGACAAGGGTCTGCCTCAGGCCACTCCATGCCACTGTGTGCTGATCTGTTTTATAAGCTGCACCATGCCGAGAGAAAAGGCATGGGAATGAAGAGATTGGTGAAATTTGAAAGCTTAGAGAATTTTTCCTATTCTTAGGAAGGCTTGTGGGAAATGAGGTACAAGTAAAACATCTCTTCAAATGTGGAGGTAGGAATAGCTTGTCACAAATAGTTGATAAGTGGCTTTTAGGTTAATACTCCAGATGCAAGCCGGGCACAGTGACTCGTGCCTGTAAGCTTCAGCCTATGAAGAAGCTGGGGCTAGGGATCGTGGTTTAAGTCCCGCTTGGGGCCTGTAGCGAGACCTAGTTCCAAAAAAATAACAGCTGGGCGTGGTGGCGCGTGCCTGTAATCCCAGCTACCTGGGAAGCTGAGGCTGGGGATCGCTTGAGTCTGTGGTACCCTGGGCAATATGAGCCTGCAGTTCCATGGGCAAAAATAGTGAGACCTAGTCTCAAAAAAAAAAAAACCCAAAAAACAAAGCTCCAGATGCCACCATACCAATGGCAGGTCCAGCTCCTTGACATCAGCACTTTTTTTCTCGCTACGCCTGGATGTGACTTCACAGTCTCCTGGTCATCTGAAGTAGTTTCTTTCAGCAGATGGTTGGTTTGGTGGGTGGCACGAGCCCTATCTGTCATTCCGAGTGTGGATCTGAGCTCCTGGAGAGCACAACTCCTCTGAGTTTGTGTGGAGAGCTGGGTGTGCGGCCTTTTCCTGGTCGGCGGGCATAGACTTTCCAGGTGGCTCCAGAGGCACTGCTGGGACCAGTGGTCAGAAGCTGCTATGAGGAACTCTCAGCTGACCAGAGCTGCTTCAGCAGTGGAATAGGCCATGTTGGAAATAACTAGTGTGTGTTGAGGGTCACACCATCTGTTGGAGACTTTGTAAATGGGACTCCTGTCTGGTTGAGAGTGTTAGGCTACAGCAGGATATCTCAAACTTTGCAGTCTCAGAACCTCTTGGGTATTTTTGGATTTAAGTAATAGTTTCTTAATATGGAATTTGAAACCATATCAATGAATTTTCTGTACTTGCTCCATTCCCATTGGTCATTTGGAAAATACTAGTTTCCTAAGTTTTATTTATGTATTTCAAATGTTGACACATTCCATTATAGTGAAAAAACATAAAAAAAAAAAAGCCCTCATCCTTACTGATGCTGCTGCCCATCAGAAAAAATAAACCGAAGTCTTGGGAAGCCCTCAAACAATAATGGTTAATACAGGTTTCTCCAAAATCTAATTATTACCTGACTTCTTATATTTTTTTATCCTGACAACAGCACCTCATTTGTTTTCTATGAAGTGACAAGATCCATTTATTTTCATGGCGATGCTTGCCAAAACCCCATGTCTGGATAACTGCAGAGTGTCTATTAGTTGTTCCATGAAGACAAACCAAAAAAAAAAAAAAAAAAAAAAAAAAAGATTAATTCACAACTTAGACAGCTGCACCAGAGCTTCTTTGGATTACTGTCATCCTCTGCCTCCCACCAAGGGATTCTGTGTGCCTCCTGTTTTGTCAAACAGAGTGGTAAAAAGATGTGTTCTGTAAGGTTGAGGGCTGAGATTGACTAAGAGCACTATCTCTTAAGCACTTCAGCAGGAACATCCTTAAAGACATTCTAATTTTATTTACTGTGCATGTGTGTAGTGGTTGAAGACTGCCTTAAGTACTAGTAAGCTTTGGTACCTCTGCCTTAATCATGCTCAAGGCCACTAGTTTTTCCTACCAGTTCTTTTGTACCATCACTGCAGATTTCGACACATGAAAAAGGTAAACCATGCTATTCTGTTATCATGAAAATAAGTTTGAGTTATTGAAAAGGACTTGGGGACACTTAGGGGTCAGGAAACCACACTTTAAGAAATTGTATATAAATGCTAGGGTCCTGTCTTACCGTAATATTCCAATCACCAAGTGTGTGCAGCTAAGACCCCCTCAGAGGGGAGTGAGGGAGATGATGTGAATTTGCTCTACTGCCAAGAGATTGCTGAGAATTCCTTTTAGTAATGGGTTCAAGAAATGTACTTTCCCCATGGGTTGTTTTAATCCTGTGATTCAGGACTCAGGACATTAAAGGATGGGTTGTTCTAATGCTTCCTCAAGTTTTCTGGAAGGTAGTTTGTAGGTCTTTGAGTCCATTGGTCATAGTTACTGCTTGTTGAAGAGAAGAGAGCAAGGTCTGCTAAATGTTTCATCATTTTTACTGTCAGCTCTACTCTGTACTTATGAGGGATGAATAAAAGGTTGGGTTCCCGATTTGGCCATGAGTTTATGTCTCTTCGGAAATGGTGACTATTGTTTTCCTCATTCTGTGGCAGGGGATGTCCTGGGTGGCTGGCTTTTGCAGGAGGGTGGTAGTGCCTTGTAATTTCCACTAGTGGAGAACACCACAGAAATAGCTGCTCATATTCCAGCATAAGTTTTACCATTTGGCTTTGGATTCTTTCTGGAAATACTGAGAGGTCCAGAAAAACCCAGGAAAAATCCAGGGAGTCTATTTTTGTCCCCTCTGTCCCCACTGCCCCACCAGAGGTTGGTAACAACATGAGTTCTCATTAAATTAGTTAGTCATTGATATTGAGAGAGAGAGGGCATTTTAGTTGACTCCTTTGGAATTCCTTCTCTTTAAAATCTAAGCAAATTTTGAACTGGGGTCACTGAACTGGGAACTCTGAACACCAGAAGTTGAGTGAAGAATGGCCTCTAGCACTCCTGGTCTGCCAGCAGGGGGATTTTGGCATCAATAAGTGGGGGCAAATGGCAGAGCTTTTGTTGACTGCCAGATGGGTTGACTCTGTGCTTAGCGCTTTGCACATGTCACTCATTAAATACTTACCGTGGTCTTGTCAGAGATAGGTAATACACATCCCCAGTCCCACATCCAAAATCTTTGGGCCAGCCGGGCGTGGTGGCGCATGCCTGTAGTCCCAGCTACTCGGGAGGCTGAGGCAGGAGGATCGCTTGAGTCCAGGAGTTCTGGGCTGCAGTGCGCTATGCCGATCGGGTGTCCGCACTAAGTTCGGCATCAATATGGTGACCTCCCGGGAGCGGGGGACCACCAGGTTGCCTAAGGAGGGGTGAACCGGCCCAGGTCGGA
>PVHY01023436.1:0-20965 GCA_004024945.1 Uropsilus gracilis
GGGGGGGGGGGGGGGGGGGGGGGGGGGGGGGGGACCAGGGCAATGGGAGCTGGTGGAACTGCTGATCCCAGGAATGGCTGGCCTTGGAAATTTAGCTCCCAGAATCTCTGCTCTGGAATTGCTTCTCCCCCCAAAAGGCCGCTTCTAGAGTTTCTTATACCCCATCAGAGTCCCTGCCCCTAGGTCCTTCCTTGCCCCAGGCAGGCCCTGCCCCGCTGAACCTCCCAGGGGGCACCACCTCTAAAGGCCTTTGGCTCCAGCCTTGCCTTGCAGGCCCTGGTTACAGCTTCTTGATTTAAGCAGGACTTTGCCCCAGGCTGGATCTCAGAGCTAAAAGTACCAAATTCCCTAAAATTTGGTAAACTGAAATTCCCCTCACCTGGGGTCCTGCTGACACCATCCCCTTGAAAGATCTCTATGGCAAACCAGTTCTTTTCTCTTGTCAAATGAGTCACAGGTCCATCCTCTCCTACCGCCTTGAGACTGTTGGGTGTTGCCTTCTCTTCCGGGCATCTTCACTGTCTCCGTGCATTGGGCCTCTCTGCCAAGCGCTAAGCAGACTTCTGCCTTGAAAAGAACTCCCACTAGTCTGTCACCTTCTCTTTCCTGCGGGGGTTTGTTGACTGCCTGGTGCACACCCGTCTCTCCCCTGGTTTCTCTGCATTTCCGTCCGGGACCCACCACAGGGCTCTCCATTGCCACCTCCCTGTTCATTGCCTTAACTTCTTTACAGGATTTAGCAGTTTGGCCACAGCTTTTTGAGAATCATCCACAATATCCCAGTTCTCGCCTACCTCTCTGTACTTTCTTTTTGCAGCTCTTCCACTCAGAGACTTCTTGTGGCTCTTAACTCTACACAGTCTTCACATTGACTTGCTTTTTTTGCAGTCTCTTCCTCCAAGAGTGATTCTTGCTTTGTGTTGTTCTGAAAAATGACCTTTTGCCTCAGCATCCCAGAGCTGACCTTCTCTCTGAGTCTTCATTTGCATATCCTGCTGATTGATGATGCCATCACTTGAGTGAGTGACCCTCACTTCAGATCCTGTTTGCTCTATTTGAATATTACATGTATATTAGTAGAAACGAAGTATGAAAAAATTCAAATTATTAAGGTTTGTGTGTGGGGGGGGTGTGAGTGTACATGAAGCGTTGTTAGTAATCTCCCCTATATCTGTTGTTTTTTCAACTTTAGCATTTTTTAATTATTAAATGTTTGGAAGTCTATTATTTTCATAAAACTTCTACAAGTAAAAATTATTTTATGATTATAAAAAGAAATTCTAATTTTTTCAATATTTCTAATGTTGTTCAAAGAAGTTTTAGAAGTCTGTTTTGGAAATGGCAACTAGAAAAAGAATATTATTCTCAGAGAGGCTAAAAGTTCATTTGTCAAAATGGAGACTTCACACTTGTAAAATCAGTTATTTGGTTTTTTTTTTGTGGTTTTTTTTTTTTTTTTTTTTGAGACTAGGTCTTGCTATGTTGCCTGGGGTAGTCCCAATCCCACGAACTCAAGCGATCCCCAGCCTCAGCCTCCCAGGTAGTTGGGATTACAGGTGAACGCCACCACACCCAGCTATTTTTTTGAGATGAGGTCTCACTATGTTACCCAGGGTGGGTCTCAAACCCGAGGACTCCCTCCCTAGGCTGGGATTAAAGGCGAGAACCACCATGCCCAGCCTAGCTAAGTTATTTGGGGAGAAGATTGACTACTCTTCATATATTCTGACTTTTAGGCTTTTGATGGTTATATGCATTGCAAATATCTTGTCTGTGGTTTATCTTTAACTTATTCCTTATTTTAGTGGAGTCATCTTTATCATCAGTCTTTTTCTTTATAAATTGCTCTTTTAATGTCTTTAAAAAAAAAAAGCAAAACCAGGAACTTTCTTTTTCCCAGGTTGTAGAGTTGCTCTCCCTTACATAATTTTTAAATTTTATTTATTTATTTTTAAATTTACTTATTTACTTTTTAAATTTTCATACAACATTGGTCACATTTGTATAGCTCCTAGTCCCATTATGGCCCTCCTGCCTCTTCCCCCTCTCCCCTCCAGTTTCCCCAACTCCTCTCTCGCTGTAAATCCTTGTTTGATGCTTGGCTCACTGGTCTTTTTTTCCTGGAGCAACTCCCTCTCTTATTAGGTGAGCACCTGAACGCCTGGCATGCACCTGTCCAGGGTTTTCTGTGAGGCAGGTAGCCAGGCCTTATACGTCAGGAACCTCCATGTGACATGGTTCTCCACTCTCCTTTGTGGCAAGTTTTAAGTTGACTTTTCACATTCCCATGAACCCTGTAATTTCCTTCTTGGGTGTGGTGAAGGGTCGGGATTGCCATGTTGTTTTCAGTGTGTGTGTCTGTTGTCTTGGCACTGTAGTGGAATGTTTCCGCCTTTCCACTCTAATCTATAAATAACTTGTCTGTCAAATACAAAGCTAACACATATAGGTAGATCTCTTCTTTCTTTTCCATGCTCTGTTTATAATGTTGAAAGGACACTAAATTATTAAAACTTAATAATGAGCCTTCAAAGGGATAAAATAAGTGACTTTCACTCTATCTGGGTTAAATATAAAGTGTGTGTGTGTACTGCCTGTTTAGTTTTAGTATTTTTTTTCTTTCATTGGTCTGTTTACTTACTCCTATGCTACAACCACAGTCTTAATTACTCTAACTTAGCAACAAATCTTGAAAACTGGTAGAACAAGCACCTTCCACCTCATCTGGACTCTGCTCACTCCTTTGATCTCCCTTCTAATTTTATAATCAGACAATCAACTGTCACACAAAAACCCTATAAAGTGCTTGATTAGAATTACATTAAATGTATAGAATTACATTAAGTATAGGGGAGAAGCAATACCTTTATAACTCAGGCTCTTGTTCTACTTGAGTGCATCCTTTTAGTCTTCGAAAATTACTTTCAGCAGTTGTATATAAATTGTTAGATTTACCATGTATTTTTTTTTCTGTTATGATAAATGACTCATTTTTATTTTCCTTTTCTAACTATGCTGGTGTATAAACATGCTATTCATTTCGGTATTTTCATATAAAAACCAACCTTTTTTACAGAGGTTTTATAAAGGCCTTTCTTTTTAATGCTAATATTTATAGATGTTTTGGATTGTTCAGTATGGAGTTGCCTGGTCTTTGTGTGCTGTGACAGCTGTGTCCTCTTAAGCTCTTGCGTCACACTGTTTGTCTTACTTCCGGTACTGAAGGGAGTTTGTAATACATGCACCCTTATCTTTTGTTAAATTATTAAGTGTGATGTTAGCTGTATATTTTTGTAGCTCAATTTCATTAGCTTAGAACTCTTTGCCTAGCCTTCATGTGCTGAGTTTGCATCATGAGTGTTAGATTTTGACGAATGCCTGATTTCTATACCTACTGAGATAATTCAGGTTTTCCTTCTTTATTTTATCAATGTGGCCAATTATAAAATTTTACTAATGGTTTTTGCAGTATGATGTTGACTTTGTGTTACTGCTATAAATAGCACCTGGCACTGTTCCCATTGTTTAAGGCCTTGCAACATTGGGTTTTCTGGCATTTTTTAAAAAGCGTTTCACATCTGTGTGAGTGAGGTGTTTGTGTACTATCCTTATTGGCTTTGGTTTCTGGGTTTTCCTAGCTTTGTGGTTTGAGTTGGGAGTAATTTCTTCTTTCTCTGTTCACTAGAATATGATGATTTTACCAAACTATAAGCAAATTGGAAATGCTCTGAATGCCTTCAAGTTAAGCTTGGCTAAGCAACCACGCTTGGTAGGTTAGAATTAATAAGTGATTTTTCGACTCAGTGCATTTTTGACTTAATGATAGTTTCAACTCTCAATAGATTTTTCAGGGGGTGACCCCATGCCATGTCAAGGAAGAGCTGTACTGAACAGTTTGCTCAAGTGGTTTAAGCAATTTGTAGACTTACCTCCAGTACCTGAGAGCTCCTCTTACTCCAGCAGCACCTGGTGTTTTCAATTTATTAAAAATTTAGCTATCCTGGTTGGGGTATAGTATTTCTGTATTATGATTTTAGTGTGCATTTCTGTAATGAACAATGAGATCGAGGCTCTTACAATATCTACTGGATATTTTTTATTGTTTCCAATTCTCTTCCAAAATGAGCAAGCCTGTCTTTTATCTTGTGGAATATAAGTAAGCAACACTATTTGGAACTTATGTCATAAACCCTAGTATCTAAAGCAATTGTGGATATTCCATTTCTTATGGATTCTTTTCTCCCCCACATAGTCTTATCTTGTGTATGTCTGGTTATTTTTGATTGAATGCCAGAAAAATGCAAACCATATAGGACTCAGTTGTGGTGTGGAATGATGTAGCCCTCCTTAAAAATGGGTCTGTGTTTGTTTCTGCCAAACCCTTGGAAACCAGAGTCATCTGGGATTACTGAGGCCCGACCTCAAGGACCAAGATGACTCATAACTAAGCTACCATGCTTGGAGGGACATGCTGATTTCAAGGCATCTTTATTTGAAGGGGAAAGCCCTTCAGAATCCCAAGCCAATAATAAGTATTCACCAGGTTCCTGATTAGTGGGCCTTGGACTCCAATTTCTGTTCCTGAATTCCCGGGTGGGATTACATGCTGTACAGATACTCTCTCCAGAAACCAGAGCATCCCCAAGGGGAAAGTCGTTCCCACACGCTCTCCTCCATTCTCCCACGACTTGCTTTGGCAGTTATTCACTGTCTTGTTCCTGCCTAGGATGCCTTCATGAGACGACCTTTTCTTTTCTTCCACTTGTGCTAAGAGGGAGACTTAGCCCAAATTACTCAGTCCACTCCAGAATCTACTGCAGTTTCTTTGCTTTTCATTCTTAACTTCTCTACATGTGTCTCTGTGGACTTGATGGAGTTTTTCTTTTCATACAATCCACATTTATTCAATTGAAGGGATACATTTGACTTACATAAGCTCCTTGTGATTCATATTGTAGTTGGGTGTATTTCCCTCGTGTTCTTCTGCTTTATTTGCACTCTACCTTTCCCAGCATTTTTATTTTTGGGGTCTCACATTGTCCATCACATACATGAATTCATTCCATGTTCCCTAACAATTTTTTAATGTTTGATTGGTCTGTATTATTTATGGAATTTTGATTATTTGTGGGAATGAGAAGAAAGAATATGCAAGCTAGAGTCTTTTCCAAAAAAATCAACATTTGCTTGTAAACTCATTTTGTTCTCTATACTCTTAAAAAAAATCTTGTTTCTTTTGCTTCCCTTTCATCCTGTTTGTTTGGTTTCAGTGGGCTCATGTATTCTGGGTCTAGGGCTTGTTGAACTGGGGGGGGAGTGTTGGGGTCAGGAAGTAAACTAAGTAAGCCTGCTGCCCTGACTAGTGCCAGACACCAGGGGGCGCTGTTGAGGGGGACCAAAGGCAGCCCTAGGCTAATGGGACACTCAGAAGAACAGCGTAGGAGGGGAAGAGAAAGATAGCATTGAGAACAGAGGATATTAGTTTATATTTTATCTTTCTTTCTATGATGGTGAAGCTCTCCTTGTCAATAATAAAAACCACTGAACTTTGCCCTTTAAATGAGTGCATTTTATGATGTGTGAAACATCCCTCAATAAAACTGTATAAAAGAAAGATCTGCCTATGGAAGAGTTTAAAGAAGGATGTGTCACAACTGTTGACCTGCTTACAGGTTCCAGAAGTCCGCTGAGTCAGTGTGACAGGTGCTTCTGAGTGCAGTGTACAAGAAGAAAAGTGTGTGTGTGTGTGTGTGTGTGTGTGTGTGTGTGTGTGAGAGAGAGAGAGAGAGAGAGAGAGAGAGAGAGAGAGAGCGCAAGCATAGGAATAATTTCCTGGGCTTTTGATGAGTACCATGGCTTAGACATTGTAATTATTATTCCTGCAGCAGAAAGCTGGCATTTTTCTTTGTTTTTAAATGTATTTTTTTTTCCCTAAGAAAAACCAAGCAAGACTGGAAGTAATATTTGATGAATGCCTGAGGTGAATGCCTCAGGTCTCTGTTTTGCTTGCAGCTGAGAAATGCAGACTGGAGGTGTTGAACACTTGCTGTAGTAGCCAGGGGCAGAGAGAAGCAGTGCAGGTGGAAGGGACCTGGGGCCTGTCTTGTGTTTGCTCATTGGGGAAGGGGGGCTCCAGCTTCAAGGATTCGGGTGCTACCCAGGTGCTCTCAAGAGGCTGAGATCCCCCTTCACATGCTGCCATTTCTTGCTGTTTCTGGAATGGTGCCATCTCTGTGCTTGCATAGAAGGAAGCTGGAGAGACTGGTGCACAGCCCTGAATATGGAAGGGTCAAAGGTCAGGCCTGGACAGGAGCCCGCTAGGGTTCCAAGGCCATGTGACCATCTGCAGCTCCCTTGAGAGTCCAGTGACTGTTCAAGGCCAGAAGAATCCAAATAGAATCACATATTTGTGCTGAAATCCAGGTGGATGACTTTCCCGTTGTGTATCCAGCCTGCAGCTGTAAGTGGTGAAATGCAGCTGTAAGTGGTGGCTGGGAGAAGTGGTGACTGGAAGCATGCTTTAGACTTTGAACCATGCTTTAGATAAGCTGTTGGGAATTTTAGACTGGCGTGAACTCGAGCTGTTTGTGCAGTATAATTAGCTCTTGGGTATTGACAGTGGTGGAAGCAGGTCAAACAAGAAGATGCTGGTGCAGGTGGATGCCTGCAGCTGCTCTTCCGTGGCACTGGCACGGCGTATACAGCTCCTAGGGACTTCCCGCCTCTGCATTCCAGAGAAAGCTAAGAGCAGAGGAATTTGAGAGCTGCCCTGATGGACCAGGACCCTTGCCACATTCCGCAGATAACTGTGAACGACGCTGGAGCCTGGCCTGATGGGCGGGGGCTCAGAGCTCCTCTCTCAAGACAACAGCCAAGTTGGATCTCACAGTCTCAGCTGCACCTTTCTGGAGAAGGGGCTGATGGCTAGCTATCCGCAGATCAGTCCCTGTTCCTAAGGTGGTGGTGACACATTGTAACCCAGTGACACTCAAGGTGGAGGTGGTGTGGATGTTTGGAGAAAACTGCAGTCCCCCATCTGTGTTGTAGACGTGTATATTATATACACAGCAGGGATCACATGTACTCTGTATATATTTATTCATACATGCACTTACATGCACATATACACTGCACTTCATATTTCACATATAAATCAGGAACACTTTGTTATTTTTAATTATTTGAAGCTATTTTAATGACTTGCTGCTCCTTCTATGGACATATTGAAGTTTATTGAATCTTCAATTGTTAAATATTAAATAATTTAGGTGGTTTGTATTTTCCCCAGATTTACTGCTTTGTATACGGATCTGTGACTATGTGTATCTTTCCTTAGGATATATTTCAAATATAAAAATTTTAAAAACGCTTAAAAAGAACAATAAAAGGATATATTTTAAAAAGATAATCTCTGACTAGTGGATAAGAATTTTTTTTTATTTTAGACTAGTTCTCACTATTTTTGCCCAAGGAACCACAGGCTCATGTTGCCCGTAGTACTGTGGACTCAAGCAACCCCCAGCCTCAGCTTACCAGGTAGCTGATTACAGGTGCACGCCACCACACTCAGCTATTTTTTGGGGACTAGGTCTCACTTTGTTGCCCCGGGCGGGACTTGAACCCTGATCTCCAGTCCCAGCCGTGACTTCATAGTCTGTCGCTTACAAGCACGCGCCACCGGGCCTGGCTCAGAAATGTTATTTCAGCTGCTGGTATGGATCATCAGGTGGCTCTATAAAAGTAGAGTAACAGGTGAAACAGGGAGCTGGCTTTTTGCTCACAGATGTTGCAACATGAACATACTAGAATAAAAAGGTAAGGATAGTAAGCTTTAAGGATGCAGTTGCTAAGGTGATAAGGAGAAATGCAAGATACTCAGCATGTGGGAGAATGTTCTGGTTATTAATGCCTTTATTGACATTTAATTTCCACACCACTCGTCCATTTAACGTGTACTAGTCCTGGGCTTTATAATGTAGTTACAGAGCTGTGCACGCATCACTGTCATTTTAGAATATTTTCATGATCCCCCAAAACCCATTCCCTTTAGCTATCATCACTTCAGTCCCCCATTACAAGTCCTCCCACCCCACCCCCAAGAGTAAGCTACTTTCTGCTTCTATGGATTTGCCTGCTTCTGAACATTTCATACCTGTGGAATCATGGAGCATGTGGGCCTCGTGACTGGCTTCCTTCACTTAGCTCTGTATTTTTAAGGTTCATCTGTGTGGTGCATCAGTGCCCCTTTCTCCACCACAGGAGAGCTGTCTCCGCCACAGGAGAGCCACAGCGGGTGGGCCTGTATGTCTGATTAGAGACAGCAGAGAGACCCTGTGTTAGGGTAACAACCATGAACTGGGGGTGCTGCTAAGTTTTGTTTTTTGTTTATTTTTTGAGACTAGGTCTCACTATGTTCCCTGGAGTAGTCCTGATCCTGTGGACTCAAGAGATCCCCAGCCTCAGCCTCCCAGGTATCTGGGATTATAGGCACCTGGCTGCTTTTCGAGACCAGGTCTCGCTATGTTGCCCAGTGTAGTCTGGAACCTGTGAACTCAAGCGATCCCAGGTCTCTTGCCTCCTAGTGCTTGGACTACAGGCATACGCCACCACACCCAGCGGGTGGTGCTAAGTTTTACAGTCACATGACTTTTCTCCAACATCCTCCTATTTTCAAGGGCTCTTCAGTGGTCCTCCCCCATTTATTACTGGCTGCTTGAGTTCTTCCTAGTCCTTCCTCTTTTGAACACTGTTTCGGGGGGATTCTCTTGGCTGTAGCTTTCCTCGTTGATATGTTCGTCTTCTGTGAGGAAATGTTTGCAAGTTGGTGTGGTGGCAGCAAGGGTATGGTTGACTTACCTTTTGACATGGAGGACCACCGATGACGGAAGAATTTACGCCCCAACCAGTGTGCAGGAAGCGTTCATCTCCCCAGATCTTTCCCCACTGACATGGATCAACTTTCAACTCTGGTGACTTGGGGAGAGAACTGTCGCTCAGTGGAGACCCTACTTGCTTTTCTTAACACTTTTCAGTTCAACGGTTATTTTCTTTTTTGGTCATTTGTGTTTTTCCTTTTATAGACGATAAGGTTAGAAGTTTCTAAGTACAAGTTTAGAATTTTTATGTAGTTAATGATTTCAGTTTTTTATTATTTCCTTCCACTGTTTTAATTAAAAATTTAATGATACCTTTTTATTTCTGTTAATTATCCTTACTCAGATGTTAACCTGTTTACTGTTCCATTATCCTTTTCTTTTATTGTTCTGTTACCATTTCCTTTCTAGCACTTTTCCTGTGGCTTTTAATAACCATTTAATTTCTTTAAAAAATGCCACCTTCAGTGTTACTCTTCAAAATATTTATTCTTCTCAAGATACAAGAAACTTACAACCCTCAATTAGACATTTTCCCACATAGCTAACCCTTGCATTTTCACACCAATTATATCTTTTTACTTTAACTAATTTTAGAAGCCTCTAAACTGCTAACTGAGGATTTTTCTTAGAAACTGAAGACATGACATTTTACAAATTTAACATTTACATATAGCTTAAGGATTAATCTAACTTCTATCAAAATTACTAATTACTAAATATCGAATTAAATACACAGCAACCCTTGTTGGCCTTAGCATTAATTTTCCATAAAGCATACCCTCTAATAGCTTTGTTTCATTTGTTCCAACATTGACAAGAAAGAAAAATCTCTTCCCAGCTGTAGAGTTGGCATGTTCTCCCATGTCTGAGTGGGCTTTCTCTGGGTGCCCTAGTTTCTTCCCACGTCTCAGAGATGTGTATGTGGGTTCTTAGCATGTCTTGGTTGTCTCCGTCTGCATGAGAGTGAGGGGAAATGAGATGCTCCTGGTGGTACAAGGGCATCTACTCCATAGCTGCCAGGACAGATGCCAGTCACTAAGACCTGCCCTGGAATAACTGGGTTGGAAAAAGAATGAATGAATGAATGAATGAATGAGTGAGTGAATGAATACAAATGATTATTGAATATTGTGTTTTATATCTTTATTTAGACTTTTGATATTTTTATGATGCGAAATATGCCAGGAAGTATAGCACTTGTTTATGTCAAGTAGCCTTCAGTAAAATCAGTTTCATTATAGGTTGTTATTTTTGCTGAAAGTACATTTCCAAGAACCCAAGCTGACATTGAGGGAGGCTTACTGTATTTCTGTGTGGTTTCTGCTTCTGATTTCCCCATCTCCTCTCTTCATTTTCCAAATTTCTTTCTTTGGGAAGAGGGGAAAGCTGCATTCCTTCATTCTTTTTTATTCCCCCTCGAGAATCTTTCTTTTTATTCCACATATTTAGTATTGAGTAAATTATGGTAAAAAGAACCTATTGTTGGAACCAGAGGTAATAACTACAGCTGTGAATGATAATTCTGGAATTTTTCAGGTGCTAACAGGTAATAGTTAATTAAGAGATAACTATGATGGTATATGAAGGCATTAGTATAAAGAAGCTACTAGAACAAAAATGCAAAATTTTCTACAGAAAAAAAATAGTGTACAGATCAGTGATATTGCTAAATGCAAATAACACTAACGTACTCTTAAAAGTTAAAGATTCTCAGATTAATAAGTAAAAATCTAACTCTGTGTTGTGTACATAGACTCAGTTAAAGTGATAAGCATTTGCAAAATGTTGTACCAGGAAAATACATATAAATAGAAAAGTATAATCTTAGGTGTGGTGGAGAATAGGCCAAAAATGTATTTAAAAAAAATAGACACCATTAATGCTAAGGACTATATTTTATGAAGAAGTGATAGTTTTTAATATCTATGATCTTGATAGCATAGCAGCAACTTTCCTGGAATAGAAACTATAGATGAAAGGAGAAATAGACACCAATAAATAAGTGCATTAAGCATAGCTGTTTCCGAGTTACATAGATCAAGTACAGAAGACTAGTAAGGATGGAAGTCACCTAAATAATCAGGAAGGATAGCTATAGATATATGAAGAGCTGTGTGTCCCCGTATAAAGATGACTTTGACTTCAGGTGTTCAGAAATCATTTATACCAGTTGATGTTATTTACTTGTAAAAGACTCCAAATGATCTGGAAAAGTAAAAGAAATATTTTCTGGGTTAAACTAGAAATTAATAATAAAAGTAGCTGATTGTGTAGCAGTATAAATATACTTGACCCTATTGAACTGTCCTTAAAAGTGGTAAAATGGTAATTTTAGATTATGTATTCTTTACCACAATTCTCTTTTAAAAGTCTGAAAAAAAAAGGAACAATGTAAGAAAAAGATAAGCCCAACCACTACCTCTTAGAACTAAAACAAATGCAAGTAGGTAAGTAAAAGTAGCCTATACTTACAGGTAATTGTTTGAAGTGGCCTGGTCTTTGCTACCACATGGAATAGGGTTGGAATCCTATCTCTAACAGTACCTTGACATCCAAGAAAAAAAATCATCTCCAAGTTCATGTCCCTAATTTTCAAGTGGATAATATCGTCTACCTTTAGAGTGAAAATATATTTAGAAGTTATGTAAAATGCCTGGTTAATTAAAAAAAATTATGTATGTATTTTTTTTTTGAGACTAGGTCTTGTTATTTTTGCCTGGGGAACCTCAGGCTCACTTTGCCCCAGGTACCACAGACTCAAGCAATCCCCAACCTCAGCTTCCCAGGTAGCTGGGATGACAGGCACGCACCACCACACCAGCTCTTTTTTGGGACTAGCTTGCTATGTGGCCCGGGTGGGTCTCAAATCGCGGACTCAAGTGATTCCCAGCCCCAGTCGCACTCCATAGGCTTGCACATAAAGGCACACGCCACCATGCCTAACTGCCAAAAAAATTTTAGAGCAATTTTTCTTCCTTCAGAGTTTTTGTCTCTGATATCCTTCCACGAAGTGAATGCCTAACAAGCATGAACATGAAGTCATTCTCATTAGCATTTAAAGACATTAACCTGGATGCCCAGAGGAAAACGCAAAAAGTGGTCACAAGACTTAACATCCTCGGCTTTCAAGCTCAGGGACACGTGAGGGGTAACATTTCTCTGGAGTGCCAATTTATTCCAAATAGAAAACAGAAGTAATTATCACTTACAGCACAGCTATAGAATAGAACTTAGACCTAAAAGAAACCTTAGGGTCAACGCCCCACTTAAACAGATGAGGAGCGAGCTGGGCACGGTGATGCATGCCGGTAAGCTTCAGCCTGTGAAGCAGCTGGGGCTGGGGATCATGGTTCGAGTCCCGATTGGGGCAACACAGTGGGACCTAATCCCAAAAATATAGCTGGGTGTGGTGGCGTGCACCTGTAATCCCAGCTACCTGGGAAGCTGAGGCTGGGGATTGCTTGAGTCTGTGGTACCCCGGGCAATGTGAGCCTGCAGTTCCACAGGCAAAAACAGTGAGACCTAGTCTCAAAAAAACAAACAAACAAACAAACAAACCAACAACAACAACAAAAAAAAAAAAAACCAGATGAGGAGCGTCAAGCCCCCAGATGGTCACTGCTACCCAGACAACTTACGGCTGAGTCACAAGAGACCAGTCATGAGCAACCTTGCTTCGTGTCAGGGTGGTGCACCAGGCACTCGGGGTCTGGGGCATCCAGAAGCAAGAACAGTACTCAAGGAAAGAGATAAGTCAAAAACAAATAAAAAGGAAAGTTTCTTACAATGTAAAGATTTTCAGGGTGGAGTAAGAAGGTCTCTTTTTCCCCAAGGTGCACAGCCTTAAATATATGTTCTTTTATTCATTAAAAAAAACAAACCAACCTCTTCAATCTGGAGTCTTTAAAACTGTCAAGCGATTCTTGAATCAGAAGGAAAATCACAGAATTTTGAGAAAATAACATTGCCTTTGGGATGTGAATCAGTGCTTGGAAGGAGATCATAGCATCAACCGCTGAATATGTAAAGTCAGAGCAAAAATGAAAAGGATGAACTAAGCATCAAACTCTAAACCCTGGTCAAGTAAGCGACAAAGTCAACTAGAAGAAAACAGAGCTAAGGCAGTAACAGATATGAAAGCTGAAATTAACTGGTTGGTATTCAGAAAATAATAAATGAATCGAGAATCTGGTTTTTGAGCTAAAAATCAAGAAAAGAGAGAAACTGCTAGCTAGGTTGATTTTTTAAAAAAACAATGTGGTAAGACGGTATCCATCCAAACTAGGTATAACAAAGGAGCACTGACCATCAAAACAGGAAACTTAAACTATGACAAGAGAATGCTTTACACAAATCCATGCAAATATGTTTGAAAACCTCAGTGAAATGGACTACTTTTAAAGGAAATACAATTTACTAAAATTGATCCTGCCAGCCTGAGGTGGCGCACAGCTTTAATCCCAGCCTAGGATGGGAGGCTGAGACTGGGAGTTGCTTGAGTCTGTGGGTTTGAGACCCACCTGGGGAAATATAGAGAGACCTAGTCTCAAAAAATAGCTGGGTGTGGTGGTGCGTGCCTATAATCCCAGCTATCTGGGAGGTTGACGCTGGGGATCACTTGAGTCTGGGGTACCCCGGGCAACAAGAGTCTGCAGTTCCCCAGGCAACATAGCAAGACCTAGCCTCAAAAATAAATAAATAAATAAAATAAAATAAAGTTGATCCCGTTAGAAACAGAAAATCTCAGGGGCCCAACAATCCATGAAGTAGGAAAAATTGTAAAAGAACTTGATTAAACACCATGCCCAGATGGTCTCACAGGGAAATTTTTTCAAATATTCAAAGCTCAGATAATCCCAATACTATTGAAACTATTCCAGAGCACAGAAAAAGGAGGCAAAGGTCCAAATCCTTCTGATGAAGTGAATATAACATTAATGCTGAAATTCAGTGGTAGCTTTACAGGAAAGTGAACTGGAACAACAATGCTTGTCAGTATCAATGCAAAAATTTTAAGTAAAATATTAACAAATATAATCTGATGGTGCCTTAAAAACATAGATCAGGATCAAGTAAAGTTTATTCCAGAATTTTAAATGCAGTTTATTATTCTCTTCATGTAAGTCAGTAGATCTAAGAAGACAAATTACATGATCATGTCCACAGAATGTTTAACAACACACAGCAGGCATTCCTTGAAAAATGCTCAACAGTTAGGGAAGGGTGGGGAGGGGGAAGGAGAAATCAGGGAATGGAGGAGCACAAGAAGATCAAGATGAAAGTTCACAGGCGATAAGGTGGAGGGAGAACCCCGGGGAATGCAATGATGATATATATTTATTTATATATGTAAACAACAAAATGATTAACTTAAAAATGCTCAACGGAATGGGATTCGGTGTGATTAGACAGTCTCATGTGCATTATACTCATGCACACACAGCCTATATTTCCCCAAATCAGCATCTTCCTTCATGGGGAAAACTGGACGCCCAACCTCTAGTCAACAATGTGAGAGGCATGCGTTTGTTTGCAGATCTTACTATGGAAAAGCTCTGTGTGTTCACTCTTCCTTGGAAATAGCATTTTTTTTGTTGTTGTTGTTGTTAAATAACCCCCCTCATTTCTGCCTCTGCCCTAGTGCCATCCTCAAAGCAATGGAAACTCCAGCAGTGGTCCAGCAGTGGGCATCCCCCCTGTAGTTCCTTACCTTGGTGCAGTGGCCTTTCAGGGTGGGGCAGAAGTGTTCAAGGTAGGGCTGGGCATGGAGGCGCATGCCTGTAAGTGGCAGCCTAGGAAGCTGCAGCCGGGGCCAGGGACTGCGGTTCGATTCCTGCTGGGGGCACATAGCAAGACCTAGTTCCAAAAAAAATATAGCTAGGCATGGTGGTGTGTGCCTGTAATCCCAGCTACCTGGGAAGCTGAGGCTGGGGATTGCTTGAGTCTGTGGTACCCTGGGCAATGTGAGCCTGTGGTTCCACAGGCAAAAATAGAGAGACCTAGTCTCAAAAAAAAAAAAAAAAAAAAGAAAGAAAGAAAGAAAGAAAAAGAAGTATTCAAGGTGAATCCAGAGCCGTGTGTTGTGTCAGAACGAAGGTGTTACCAGGTGTTAATGGAATCATGGGAAGAGACCCAGGAGCCAACACAGAGGGACTCTCACTGACCAAAGATGGAACATCTGATAATCACACACCTGAAAATGGAATTAATTGAAAGAACAAAGAATACGAACAAACCAATGTGTTTACAAGGACACTTTAAGAAGAGAAAGTGAAACAGACCATTCCCAGGACCAGTTGGGTGAATTAGGAGTTAGGGTCCTTATCTCACTCAGAAAGTCAGCTAAAGAAAAAGGAAAAAAGTGTGTCCTGCCTTTGGTGTGTCAGCTGTGATACAGACAAACAACTGTAACTCATAGGGCAAAGTCGTTCTCCATGGAAGCATTTCAGCTAGAGCTGTGGAAAGAATGCTAGAATGAAAGCACCATGTCACAGACTCTGATGAAATCCGATTGAGGCAACGCTGGTCAGAGGTGAAGCCAGTGGATGAAGGGTTGACAGGTACTTTGCAAGAGTCCAGGCCCTCGCTACCCTCCCTCCTCCTCCCCCCAGTTCAAGGCTGCATTACCAACAGAGAGGTTGGCAGATTCTGTGCTCCTCCCCATGCCCAGGGCCATGCCCATTATGGGGAAACCCACAGCACTGTCTGAGCAATTTTTGCCTGAAACTGGATCCTGCTTTTACTCATGCTTCTAGAGCTGTTGTCAATTTGCATGAAGATACGAAAGAGCGAGGAAGAAAGTAAACACATGGCACCGTGAGGGAACAAGCAGGTCAGCCAGAAAGTGGGTCAGCTGGAACAGATGCCACAAATTAATGACTGTAGGTAAATAAAGGTGGTGCCGGGTGACTCCTAAATTGAAGAAGTCATAAGAGACATGCATAAGTGATTGCCTCATAATAGATGTGTGAACCCTGTTCGGATCCGGTTTAAAACCGGTTTGAGTGAAAAGACATTTTTTAGACAACCAGGGAATTTTTATTATGGGCTTGTGTTCCATGATACTAAGGACTGATTTTATACTTTGTTCTGTATGCTAGAAACATTGTGGTTATGTTTTTGAAAACCCAGTGTTTCGAGAGGCATAATGATGAACCAATCGTTTCTTTATGTCAGTGGAGAATAAAAGGAAAAATAGAACAATGAAGCAACTATGTCAAACTTGATACTGCTCAACCTAAGGGATGATTTATCATACAGTTTTCTCCTCTTGCTTACCTTTTTTTTTTTTTTTGAGACTCGTTATTTTTGCCCATGGAACTGCAGGCTCACGTTGCCCAGGGTACCACAGACTCAAGTAATCCCCAGCCTCCACTTCCCAGGTAGCTGGGATTACAGGCACGCACCACCATGCCCAGCTATTTTTTTGGAACTAGGTCTCACTATGTTGCCCTGGGTGGGACTCGAACCACGATCCCCAGTCCCAGCTGTGCTCCATAGGCTGACGCTTACAGGCATGTGCCGCCGTGCCCGGCTTCTCTTATGTACCATTAAAATATTTCCTAAGACAAGTTGAGGCCGCCAAAAGATGTGCTTCATCAAACTGAGAGTCACCTAGGCTATGTCGGAAGACAGGGGCCATGGACATAAGGAGAACCAGGTGCCCAGCAGCACAGAGGAGGCATGGTGTGCCCAGGTGGCCCCGACGGACATGGTGCCCACTCCCCTTGGTCTCTACACAGCTTTTGATCACCACCTCCTCAGTCACCAGCTCCCTAAGAGCTGCTTCAGCTGTTTTCTGCCTCTTGTCCTGCCATACCGAACAGGCCCTGGCCCTATTTGCAAGGAAGATGCTGCAAATCCTAACAAAAAGGTGGTTTCCCCTGGCACTGGCCATGAGAAAGAGGCATCATGGAGAAAGGGAGGTTCAGTTATATCCATCTCGCCGAGGTGGAAGCACTGCTGAGGAATGAGCTGGATGTAGGGGATTTGGTTGGAGAGAGTGATGTGTTGGCAGGCAGCCAACCAGCCAGCACCGTTCTCAGTGAGGATAAAGTCCACAGCATGAAGGGAGCTTCCTGAAGGTCAGAAGTTGGAAGAGGTTGGGCGCTGAATGAATGACTCACATGGATGCTGACCTGAACAAGGATATGGGCACATTTTATCCTAAAAATCCTCAAAAATCCAGGAAAGCAGAAAGAATTTATGGTAAACAGCCAGTCAGCCCCTGGAGCCCACTTCCATCATTTTCCTTTCCGTTGTCACTTACCTTCCTACCCCCTCCTCTCTCTAGCCTTCTCTCCATTTCACTTTGCCTTTTATTCCAAAGCTGGGGTCCACAAGACTCCAGTGTGTTTCTCTGGGGCAGGAGTCCTGAGGACTAAATGTATTAGATGTGAGTAATCTTTAAGAGCTGTGGGATGCTGTAGAAACACAGTGTTTCTGATCTGGCCCAGAAGTGGTTGTCTGACTTCAGGTTGCAAGTGATGACTCAGTTCCTGAGTCAGCTGGGAGATGAGCCAGACCCAGATGGAGACAGGGCCACGCTTCCTGGCTCCCTTCCTGGCTCTGCGGGAGCGTCAGGGCAGGCGCTGCTGACTCCACAGGTTGTCACGTGGCTCCTCCCATCCTCACCTGCTCACACCAGCTCACCTTCCTCTGCTCTCCAGATACAGCTGCCCCAGAAATGGGCAGGGAAAGGAAAGAGCCGTACCGGGTATGGGAGGTCAAGATGGCACATTCCAGAAGAAATAGGCAGTGAGGCTGGCAGTTCAGCCTCTGAAGCATCTTTCTTCCTCCAGGTTGACTTGACTCCCTCCTTCCATTTGCATGTTTTCCCTGGATGGTGGGAATTCTTTTTTTTTTTTTTTTTTGAGACTAGGTTTTGCTATTTTGCCTGGGGAATTGCAGGCTCATGTTACCCAGGGTGCCACAGACTCAAGTGGTCCCCAGCCTCAGCCTCCCAGGTAGCTGGGATTACAGGCACGTACCATCATGCCCAGCTATTTTTTTGAGACTAGGTCTCGCGATGTTGCCCTGGGCGGGTCTCGAATCTGCAGACTCAAGCGATTCCTAGTCTCAGCCTCCCTCCTTTGGCTGGGATTAAAGTCCCCACCACTGTGCCTGGCAGATGGTGGTAATTCTAACATGAGGTGGACAGTCGTGTTCTGGCACCTGTTTTTTGCTGTGAGTAGCTGGAAAATTTCAGTTTAAGATGTCCTGAGAGTGGCCTTCTAGCTGATTAAATGCTAGATGGAAAGATCGTTTGTTCCCTTGAACCACTTGCAACCTGAGCTTTATTTTCACCTGTGTGGAGAAAGTGAGGAGTTGCCGTCCGCTGTCGAGTCTCAAGGAGACCTGCGCGGGGTTGGGGCTCTGCTCTCACGAGGCCTGTGGACCCGACAGTTCCCTTCCCTGGCAGCACCTGGGTTTCTGCCTCAGGTTTACTATCTGCTCAGATAGTAAATGAAGACTATCATTCCCACTTTGGCCTCTCTCACCTGTGAAGATACCCAGAGAGCCCCAGAGGAAGGAGGGGCATGTCCACCTCAGCCAACTTGGGGCTGAGACTTACCACATCAGCACCTGGGTCCTTTCTGTCTAGCTGGGACCTTGTCAGGAACCCTCCCCCTCGTGAGGGTCTCAGGGAGGGGAGAGGGAGAATGGCCTGGCAGAGCCCAGCCAGGTGGTTGCCAGCGCTGTTTAGTCCTGCTCCTGGGCTCTCGGTAGAGCTGCTGCCCAGAAGGAAGAGACCAGAAGGCTGGGAGCAAGCAGGAAGCCTTGTTCCTGGAGGAAGTCGGCAAGGGGCCAGGTGCAGAGTGAGGCAGCCGCCACCCAGCGTTGTCTGTCTGCTCACTTTCTGTCACAAGGCGCTTTTGTTTGATTGTTGCACCCCTTCTCCCTAGAGGGATGCTCCCAACACCTCACCCCAACATCCCTCCCCCCACCATGGCCACCTCCTGCGCCCTCCATCCTTGGCTCTATTCTTGGGTCTCCACTCCCTGCTGTAGGCCCCATGGGCCGCCTTCCTGTCGCTGGTTTACTTAGACACGAATTCTAACTTTGAAAGGATTTTTTTCTCTGCAAACTCAAAAAGCTGTATGTTGTAGTCTGAGGGCATTGCTGCTGAGACCCCTGAAAGAATCCCATTTCTGAAATCTTTGTGACCTACTTTCTTCTGAAAGCCCATAGCATCTTCTCTTTATTCCTGGCACAGGGACATTTCACCCTGAGCTCCCTCCTGGGGTTGTTTTTCATACTGGCCTGGAGCTTGGGAAGGTCCTTTGGAGATGGAGACCCATGTTTCCTAATTTTGAGAAAATGTCTCCGTTACTTCTTTCTTCTCTTCTCTCTGGGGATGCGGTTAATTGGCTGTTGGACCATCTCTAGTGATGCTCTCGTTTCTCAGTTATGTCTGAGCTCTCTTGGCATGCAAGTCTTGCGATAATTTGCCATCCATATTACTTCGAATTTTCAAAAAAGTAAAAGTAAAATTTTAAATGTTTTAAATTTCAAAAAATGCTCATGGCGGGGTGGGGAGGAGCTCTGTTTTTAGTATTGGAAGCCCTCCTGAAAGGTTCTCTAATCCTTAGTTATCAGTTTTTATGTGCAAGTGAGTCATCGATAACCACATTAGAAACCTTTGAGCAAGCCAGCGCTTTCACTTAGAAACAGTCTCCATGCTGGCTAGGGGCCTGGGCAAGCCTGAGGACCCAAGTGTTCCCTATGTAGGCATTCATTGGCACCTCTCCCTCCGATCCCGCCCCGACACACACAGCCTGTCTCCCCTACCCTGCCTGCACTCTCTCCTGAGTTGCAGAACAAACTGGCTTCTCAGGTGTCAACTTTCTGCAGGCACGTGGCTGTGGTGTCTGCTTTCTCCCCTCCGGTAACCACCTCTTTCAAAAAGTGCCACTATGTCTCTTCACTTGGGTCTTTTTAACTTGTGATATTTTATCTTTTTTTTTTCTTTTCTTTTTTTGGTCTATGATTCAGGAGTAAGAGGAGATATACACGTGCATTTGTCTTTTTAATAGAAGTTGGCATAGTTATTGCTAATCATCGTAGTCATATAATTATGAACATGTCACTTTAATCTTTCTAATGCGTCGAGACAAATGACAACTCTACCCAGCTGATATTACTCTTCACATCAGTACAGTCATTGTCTGGGAGCTATGATCGGAGTGTGGGGTCAGCTTGTAAACAAAGGCTCTGCTGAACTCCAGGTTTCTTTAAGGTAATGACCATCCATTAACAGAGGAGGTGGCTTACAGGTGTGTGTGTGCGCGTGTGCATGCACACGCCCATCTGTCTGTGCAGGTGTGACTGTGTTCTGGGAGTGGCAGTTGCAAGGGTGGATTAAGGAGAACATGAAAGCAAACATCTGCAAGATGTTACAACTTAGTGTTTTGTTGATAGTTTCAAAATGGTTTATCCCAATTGCTTAATTGATGCTGTCGAATACACACCAAAATTATTTAGTGCGTTGGTTTCCAACCTGACTGGCAGGGTCCTTATGTCAACATTTAGTTACTTCTGCTCTTTCCATTGTGATCCAGAAGAAAGAATTCCATCTTCAAGTTGACAAGCAACATTCTAGAAGCAGAATTTCAGGTCCATCAGAGCTAACTAGTGAATGAGGATGACTTTGACAACTGGAGGGAAGTGAATGTTAACAAATGTGAACCACATTTATGTAGGGTTTAAAATCTACAAAACTCCTCTGCAGCTGTAAAACTGGGACATAACAGGCACATAAGATCTCATTCTCCGGGCCCCTCCATCTTTTTTTTTTTTGAGACTAGGTCTTGCTATTTTTGCCTGTGGAACCGCAGGCTCTCATTACCCAGGGTACCACCGACTCAAGCAATCCTCAGCCTCAGCTTCCCAGGTAGCTGGGATGACAGGTGCGCACCACCATGCCCAGCCATTTTTTTTGGAACTAGGTCTCGCTACGGACCCCAGGCAGGACTCAAACCGCGATCCCTAGCCCCGGCTGCTTCATAGGCTGAAGCTTACAAGCATGAGCCACCGTGCCCGGCCTCGGGCCCCTCCATCTTCTCTACAAAAAGCTCACATCCTCTCAC